>LPNX010392992.1:650782-788433 GCA_001517045.1 Pseudotsuga menziesii
ATGCCATTTCACCACTCATTAGCTTGCCCATGCACCCTTGCCAATTTGTGAGCCTCATGACAGATTTGGGATCAGCTTTTTACACCTATGGGGGATTTGCCTATTTTGGGTAAGCCTGCTTTATGCTAGATTTGGATGCTTCCTCATGCATTCGATTTCTTCATGTATTCTATTTATTCAGCATCCTATGATATTACAGGGTTGGCTATTGTACACTGAGTTAATATAATTTTGTGTTACAGCTCCATTTTCAGTCTCCATTGTTGACAATTTTGCATGATCAATTGTAATTTGTTGTGAGTGAAATTAATCTATTGCTGGTCAAAATTTCTACAAAAATAATGCCAACTTTTAAAAATGGATGCTAATTGGGATGCCAATTGGGACGCTAATTGGGATTCTAATTGGGATGCGAATTGGGATGCTAATTGGGATGCTAATTAGCATCCAAAATAATGCCAAATTTTAAAAAGGGACGCTAATTGGGATGGTAATTGGGATTCTAATTGGAACGCTAATTGGGATTTTAATGGGGATGCTAATTGGGATGCTAATTGGGATTTTAATTGGGATGCTAATTAGAGTCCACAATAGCACTGACTTTTAAAAAGGGACTCTAATTGGGATGCTAATTGGGATGTTGATTGGGACGCTAATTGGGACGCTAATAAGGACGCTAATTGGGATGCTAATTGGGATGCTAATTAGCATCCAGGTTTTGACCCCGTTGCATTAAATGTACATGATGTATATATTGTAATGATCATGGTGCGGAGCTAAAGGCCAAGGCCCCACCATTGATTGGTTATGCTATGTTTCAGGTTGAAATTGTCACCCATGGTGTATCGGGGCATGTGGCATAGATATTAAGTCTTGTCATCATGTACATATGCATATTTAACTAAAATGAACCTGACCAGCTACGCTCGTGGCAACTAAATTGATAAGGGCCATGATTTTCACAAGGATAAGGGTGGGGGAAATGTCAAACCTTGAGCCATGAGGGAAAAAGCCATGTGTCATCTTTCCTTGTTTTATCCAACCACCACAATTAAGAATTGTTGGTGGTGGTTGAGGCAGTTATTGTTTTGGGACTAGAGTGTGGCAGGACTGTCAATCCTTGCCCACACACACACTCCACTAGCGGATTGAACCTCACGATGGGAAAAAGAATGACTACGCCCTTCATTCATTTCTCTCCATTGCGCAATGTCTCCATGGTTTGTTTGTTCCTCACGGTTGTCTGCTCATCCACGCGCATAGGCAGAGCTATTCATCCTCACACAGGGGCCATTGTCTATTCATTGTTCTCACGCATAGGATTTTTCTTGGTTTTGACTCACACAGCGAGCTGAGAGCCGTGCTCTTCCATCCATGATTTTTCCTGTGAAGGGCCATTCATGTTTTCAGCTATATGCTCTCCTTACAGACTGGTATGGTTGTGTAATCCCCCCCTCATTTTAATGTTGAGATCGGAATCGTTGTTCTTCCCGTGAGTTATGGTCGTCGCTGTCCTCCTCAATATTTGTTGTGTTGCTGTGGTCTTCCTTATGTGGTGATTGTTGTGGTCTTCTTTATATTTTGGGGACGGGAGTCTGCTCGTTTCATGCACAGGTTGGAAGTCTGCATTTTTCTCTTCCTCAGTGTGGTCTATGTATGTTTCCCCGGTGGATTTTTTGCCCAGGACAGGCTATGTTTTTTCCCCATGTTGTGAACTGTGTTCATTGTTCACGTTTTGGGACTGTGGTTTTCCCCACATTCACTGATACATTTGGGACTGTATAATTCGCTTGGGAGTCATTTTCCCTTGTTAAGCTGTAAATGCTGATTAATTGCCTGCGTCCAATGGTTGGTCTTCGAACTGTTTAGGGAGCAGGGATGGAAGCTTGGTTTGCTTGATAAACCTGGTGCCTGGAAACCACACAGATGGAGCGAGAGGGTTGGCTTTCTTCTCCACAACCCCTGAATAACACTGGAAGGGAATGCAGGGCCTGAGGGACTATGTAGCAGAGAAGGCACTGATTCCTTGTGTTGGGTGTGTGTGGGTGTCTTAGAAGTCAGGCTAGTTCTGGTTTAGGTGTTCTTAGATCTGCAATGAGCTCACCAGCTTAGCATTTAGCATTTTCCAACTCCTTGATGGCCTGATAAACCCAACCGTGTTGGCTTGGCTATGCTTTGTGTATCCTTGGCTATGTGTAAGCTTGCTTGTTCCCTTATTCCTTGGAGAATCATTCCCAGCTCAGGGGTGGCAGCATTGCTGAGAGATTAAGGAGCACGCTGGCCTATGGTTGGGTGGAACATTGCAACGACGTAGCTGGTTGCAGAACAACTTCTTCATAAGATAAGTGATCTTGCTCATTTTACTTCTGCAACCATATTTTCTGTTAATGATCATGATGAACATGTTGAATGAATGCTTGCATGAATGTGTGTTGTTTCCGCTGTGTATGATAAATATTGGGATATGTGCATGATAAATGTTCATGTGTGCATGTTCTATTTCAATGCATCCTGTTTTTAACATTCTGCTTCAGCATTTTTATGAATTCACATGTTCATGGGGCTCTTAGCCCGGATGGTTAACGCCATGGTCGCGTCCTCTTCGCCGATCCGAGGGATGGGGATGTGACAGCGTGGTATCAGAGCTCATGTTGCAGCATGGGCCTGAATGGACCATGAAGATACAGGGACATAAGAAGTATTTCTTTCTTCCCAACAGAAATCAGGGAATGACTGGAAAATTCAAAAAACAAATTCGTATGTGTTTGACCTATTGGATCATCGGAAGAGTTAGTGGGAAAGACTTTCGATGTAGCGGAAGAGTTAGTGGGAAATAATTCTGATGTAGCGGAAGAGCTAGGCTGAAGCATTCCCGATGGGGCACGGTTGGAAAGAAAATCATGGAAAAATTTTCTAAGTGATTTGACGTCTGTTGACGGAAAATAGCTGATCGAGCGCCCGTCGTTGTGGACAGCTAAAGGACTATGCGTCCGACAGATAAGGCCTCCGACTGTCGATGCCATAAAGAAAGAAAGTTAAAAATTTAAAAATTTTCTAAGGCCTGAAAACGTCGGCTATCGGAAGAAGATAGTGCTCGTGCGCCCGTCGTTGCGGAAGTCTAGAGTACTAGCCTGCTAACGAGAAAAGGCTGCCAATGCCGGTCGAAATCAGTTCACTGATCAAAAGAAGATCGAAGATCATGTTCTGCCATTACAGCTGCTGATGGAACTATTTGATCAACAAAACAAAAAAAAGATCAAGCGGCGGCAGAAAGTGTTGAGATCATCGGAAGGCGTTAGCTGTTTGAGCAGTCGATACGTCGGCTGAGTTAGCCGAAAGGACTTCTGATGCCGTCAGTGGAAGAAAGTAGAAAGGGAAAAAATTTGAAAAGTTGAAAATTCATCTAAGTATGGAAATCGTCAGCAAAATTTAGCTGTTTGAGTAGCCGATGCGGTGGCAAGTATCGGAGAAAAATAGAAGATGAGGTTGCCGACGCGGCGCCAGAAGGAAGAAGAAAGATTTTTGAAAAATTTTCTAAGTACAGAAAACGTAGGAAAACTTTAGAAGATTGGATCGCCAACACGTCGGAGAAAAATAGAATATCAGTCCGCCGATACGCCGGAATCCAGAGGAGGATCAACCCGAAATGTCGGAAAAATTTAGTTGTTTCGACCGCTGATACTGTGGAAGAAACTAGTTTTTTCGATCGTCGATACAGTGGAAGAAGCTAATTGTTTCGACAGCCGATGAACAGCAGAGAAGTTAGTTGTTTTGACTGCCAAAATGTCGGATCAATAGTGGAAATGAGAGCCGATTCTGCATAAGGAAAATTTGAGTTTTTCGTGGGATTTCCCCAGCATATTTTGACTGTTTTTCAATGGGATTTTTGGTTGTTTTTCAGTGGATTTTCAGAGCTGAAAATGAGAAAGAGGCAGCGATCTTATGCGCTAGATTGTGCGAAAATATAGATTTACAACAACAAAAAAGAAAAAGAAAGAGACACCATAGGGATCACTCTTGGGATGAATTTAAGAAAGCTAAACCTCCTACGTTTGATGGTGAGGTGAAGACTGGACAAGAGGCTGAAGCTTGGCTTCTTGGGATAAAGAAGTAATTTCAAGTGCATGACGATTCAGGAAACATGAAGGCAAGATTTGCCATATTCAATCTGAATGGAAGAGTGTCCATTTGGTGGGAACACTTCAAGCAAGTAAAGAGGATCAGTGAAAGGAGACTTAAGTGGAAATAGTTCAAGAAGTATTTCAAGCAGAAATACCTCTCTAATAGATATTATGACGACAAGCTTAAGGAGTTCCATGAGCTGAGATTGGGACAATGGACCATGGAAGAGTATGCGAATAATTTTTTGGAGCTGTTGAGATATGTTTGGTACATCATAGATGAAAAAGTGAAGGTACAGCGTTTTCTGAGTGGATTACCTCAGTCTTACAAAGATAGAATTGAGTTTTATGAACCTATAACTCTTGAAGAAGAAATAAGGAAGGCTAAGTATTGCTATGAGCAAAGCAAAGGTAAGCCTGATTACCATAAGGCATGGAAGGACAAGAAGAATGAGAAGTTTGACCAAAGAAAGAAAGGTTTCAAGCCTTCTAACTTCAGAAATCAATAGAAGAAGCCATCCCAAGCTGCGAGTAAGCCAGTTGGAGTGACAGGAGAAAAGCCTAAAGATCCACAACAGAATAGAGGACCACTTCAATGTTGGAAATGTGGAGGAACCCACATGCGCAGAAATTGTCCACTCGAGAATGAGAGTGCAAGGCCAGCTTATAACGTTCAAGAAGCAGAAACAATGGGTCAAGTAGCAAGGGCAATCCCTAGGATTTATGCAGCACTGGAGGACAACCAGGTAGATCACCAATCAACTGTGGTTGAAGTAGCTAGTAAGATTGTTGAACAATCTATTTCTATTTTGATTGACCCTGGTTCTACGCACAGTTACAGTACTCCTAGAGTAGTGGAGATTTGTGCTTTTAAGAAAATAAAGCATAGGAAGTCTTGGTTAGTTCAGCTAGCCACTAGAACTAAGAGAAAGGTTAGTGAAGTGGTAGAGAAATGTCCATTGGTCATGGATGGATTGGTCACTTGTGTAGATCTGAATGTTCTACCGCTTGGTTCCTATGATGTTCTCATTGGAATGGATTGGTTAGAAGCTCACCGGGTGAAGCTTGACTGTTACCATAAGACTTTCGAATGCATGAATGAAGAAGGGAGTCTAGTAGTTGTGAAAGGTATTCCAAAGGTGATTTCGGTACGGTAAGTTTCAGCAATGCAGTTAAATAATTTCTGTAGGAAGGGTTGCCAGTTGTATGCAGCTCATATTCTGGAGGAAATGGGAGATAAAACTCCTAGGTTGGAAGACTATCAGGTGTTACAGGAATTCTGGGATGTATTTCTTAATGAGATTCCAGGGCTTCCTCCAAAGCGGGACATTGAATTCACTATCGAACTTGTGCCAGGATCAGCACCAGTGTCCAAGGCACCCTACAGGATGAGTACACCAAAAATTCTAGAGTTGTTGGAAAAGAAGTATATCCGACCGAGTGTGTCTCCTTGGGGAGCACCGGTTCTATTTGTAAAGAAAAAAGATGGTACACTCATGTTATGTATCGATTACAGATAATTGAACAATGTTACTATGAAGAATAAATATCCTTTGCCTAGGATTGATGACCTCTTTGATCAAATGAGAGGATCAAAGGTATTTTCCAAGATTGACTTGAGGACTGGTTACCATCAGGTGAGAATCAAGGATGAAAACATTCATAAGACAACCTTTAGGACAAGGTATGGGCATTATGAGTTTGTAGTGGTACCATTTGGTCTCACAAATGCACCAGCTACATTTATGTGCCTTATGAATAGCGTCTTCAGTAGGTATTTGGACAAATTTGTTCTTGTCTTCCTTGATGACATTCTTGTTTATTCTAATAATGAGGAAGAGCATGAAGAGCATTTGAGATTGACATTGAAATTGCTTAGGGAGCATCATTTGTATGCGAAATTGAGCAAGTGTGACTTCTATAGAGATAGAATTCAGTATTTGGGTCACATTATCTCAGAGGAGGGTATATCTGTGGACCCTGAAAAGATTGAAGCCATTATGAATTGGCCTAATCCAAGAAATGTGACAGATGTAAGATATTTTATGGGACTTGCGGGATACTACAGGAGATTCATTGAGGGATTCTCCAAAGTTGCACATGCCATCACTTCTTTGCAAAAGAAGGGGATGAAGTTCGAATGGACATCGAGGTGTGAAGAAAGCTTTAAGCAGTTGAAGAATATTCTCACCAGTGCACCAGTATTGAAGGTTGTTGATCTAGAGAAAGATTTTGTGGTGTGTATCGATGCATGTGGACAAGAGCTTGGAGGATTCCTTATGCAGGACAACCACGTGATATGTTATGAGTCAAGAAAGATGAAGGAACATGAGAAGAACTATGCCACTCATGATCTAGAGCTTGCAGCCATAGTACATGCTCTCAAGATGTGGAGACATTACTTGATGGGCAAGAGATTTGAGCTCAGAACAAACCATTGTGGTCTGAAGTATTTATTTGATCAGCCTACTTTGAATGCTAGGCAAGCAAGATGGCTGGAATTTTTATGTGAGTTTGATTTTGAAATCAAGAACATAAAGGGAAAGGAAAATAAGGTAGCTAATGCACTCGGCAGGAAGGTGCAGGAAATGCATGTGGCATCTCTTAGTATTTGCCAATCAGATTTGAGGCAGCAGATTGTTAGTCATGCTGCTGGAGATGAATTGTATGAGCAGGTAAAAGACAAATTGCAGCAGCAAGGTATTGAGAAGAGGTATGGGGGATATAAATTGGAAGAAGATGGACTTCTCACTTATAAAGGTAGAATTTATATTCCAGATGTAGCATATTTGAGGAGAATTGTTATGGATGAGATCCATCAAGCTCCGTATTCTGGTCACCTAGGATATCAGAAGACAATTTCTACAGCTAGAAACAAGTACTTCTAGCCAGGAATGAAAAGGGATATGGCTGAGTACATTTCCATGTGTATGAAATGTCAGTAGGTAAAGGTTGAGCATCAACATCCAACAGGTTTGTTGCAACCTTTGCTAGTTCCAGAATGGAAATGGGAAGTTATTTCCATGGATTTTATTACAGGATTTCCAATGACGTGGAGACAACATGATTCCATCATGGTTGTGGTGGACAAGTTGACAAAGGCATCACATTTTATACCGGTTAAGTATACGCATAAGACTGATGACATTGCAAAGATCTTCATGAAGGAGATATTCAAATTGCATGGATTTCCTAAGGCGATAATCTCTGACAGTGATGTCAATTTTACTTCCAACTTTTGGATGGGGTTGTTTGCAGACTTGGGTACAAAGCTAAACTTCAGCATTGCATACCATCCTCAGACAAATGGGCATACAGAGAGAGTTAATCAGGTGCTTGAAGATATGCTTCGCATGTATGTAATGGACAAACCAACCAAGTGGGAAGATTACTTACACTTGGTAGAGTTTGCTTATAATAATGGACAGCAGGCATCCTTGGGGATGAGTCCATATGAAGCTTTGTATGGAAGAAGGTGTAGGACACCAGTGACATGGGATAACCCAGTGAATAGGATTGTGCTTGGACCAGAATTGCTCAAGGAAATGGAGCAAGAGGTTGTAAAGATCAGGAAGAATCTAAAAGCAGCACAGGATAGACATAAAAGCTATGCAGATAAGCATAAGGTGAATAGGAGTTCAGTGTTGGGGATCATGTTTACCTCAGAGTGAGGGTAAGGAAGAGTTCCTTGAAGCTTGGAAGTTGTGCCAAGTTTTCACCAAGATACTATGGGCCGTTTGAAGTGCTTGAAAGAATAGGGCCAGTTGCATATAGACTTGCATTGCCTGCTAGCACTAGAGCTCATAATGTTTTTCATGTTTCTTTGCTTAAGATATATGTACATGATCCTAACCATGTGATAAATTGGGATGTGATTCAGGTGGAACCCGAGGGGGAGTTCCGAATCGAGCCAATGCGCATCCTCGACATGAAGGTCACAATGCTCCAGAACCGAGCCATAGCTTAGGTAAAGGTGCAATGGGAGCACTACAGACCTGAAGAGGCTACATGGGAGCTGGAGGATGCCATGCAATTGGTACATCCATTTTTGTTCAATTCTGCAGAGCACTGAGGCGATACCAATGTAGCATTTTCTTAATTCTGTAAAGCACTAAGGATAGTGCTATTGAAGGGGGAGGGGAATATCACACCCCGGTTTTGACCCCATTGCATTAAATGTACATGATGTATATATTGTAATGATCATGGTGCGGAGCTAAAGGCCAAGGCCCCACCATTGATTGGTTATGCTATGTTTCAGGTTGAAATTGCCACCGATGGTGTATCGAGGCATGTGACATAGATATTAAGTCTTGTCATCATGTACATATGCATATTTAACTAAAATGAACCCGACCAGCTACGCTCGTGGCAACTAAATTGAGAAGAGGCATGATTTTCACAAGGATAAGGGTGGGGGAAATGTCAAACCTTGAGACATGAGGGAAAAAGCCACGTGTCATCTTTCCTTGTTTTATCCAACCACCACAATTAAGAATTGCTGCTAGTGGTTGAGGTAGTTATTGTTTTGGGAGTGGAGTGTGGCAGGACTGTCAGTCCCTGCCCACACACACACTCCACCAGCGGATTGAACCTCACGATGGGAAAAAGAATGACTATGCCCTTCATTCATTTCTCTCCACTGCGTATTATCTCCATGGTCTGTTTGTTCCTCATGGTTATCTGCTCATCCACGCACATAGGCAGAGCTATTCATCCTCATGCAGGGGCCATTGTCTGTTCGTTGTTCTCACGCACAAGATTTTTTCTTGGTTTTGACTCACACAACGAGCTAAGAGCTGTGCTCTTCCATCCATGATTTTCCTGTGAAGGGCCATTCACGTTTTCAACTGTATGCTCTCCTTACAGACTGGTATGGTCATGTAATCCCCCCCTCATTTTAATGTTGAGATCGGAACTGTTGTTCTTCCCGTTAGTTATGGTCGTCACTGTCCTCCTTAATATTTTTTGTGTTGCTGTGGTCTCCCTTATGTGGTGATTGTTGTGGTCTTCTTTATATTTTGGGGACGGGAGTTTGCTCGTTTCACGCACAGGTTGGAAGTCTACATTTTTCTCTTCCTCAGTGTGGTCTATGTAGGTTTCCTCGGTGGCTATGTTTCCCAGGACAAGCTGTGGTTTTTCCCCATGTTGTGAGCTGTGCTCATTGTTCACGTTTTGGGACTGTGGTTTTCCCCACGTTCACTTATACATTTGGGATTGTATAATTCACTTGGGAGTCATTTTCCCCTGTTAAGCTGTAAATGCTGATTAATTGCCTGCGTGAAATGGTTGGTCTTCGGACTATGTAGGGAGCAGGGATGGGGGCTTGGTTTGCTTGATAAACCTAGTGGTTGGAAACCACACAGATGGAGCTAGAGGGTTGGATTTCTTCTCCATAACCCCTGAATAGCACTGGAAGGGAATGCAGGGCCTGAGGGACTGTGTAGAAGAGAAGGGACTGATTCCTTGTGTTGGGTGTGTGTGGGTGTCTTAGAAGTCAGGCTAGTTCTGGTGTAGGTGTTCCTAACTCTGCAATGAGCTCACAAGCTTAGCATTTATCCTTTCCCAAATCCTTGATGGCCTGATAAACCCAACCGTGTTGTCTTGGCTATGCTTCATGTATCCTTGGCTATGTGTAAGCCTGCTTGTTCCCTTATTCCTTGGAGAATCATGCCCAGCTCGGGGGTGGCAGCGTTGCTGAGAGATTAAGGAGCACGCTGGCCTATGGTTGGGTGGAATGTTGCAGCGACGTAGCTGGTTGCAGAACAACTTCTTCATAAGATAAGTAATCTTGCTCAGTTTACTTCTGCAACCATATTTTCTGTTAATGATCATGATGAACATGTTGAATGAATGCTTGTATGAATGTGTGTTGTTTCCGCTGCATATGATAAATATTTGCATATGTGCATGATAAATGTTCATGTGTGCATGTTCTATTTCAATGCATCCTGTTTTTATCATTCTGCTTCAGCATTTTTATGAATTCACATGTTCATGGGACTCTTAGCCCAGATGGTTAATGCCATGGTCGTGTCCTCTTTGTCGGTCGGAGGGATGGGGATGTGACATCCAAAATAGCACCAACTTTTAAAAAGGGATGCAAATAATGCCATTAAAAGCACCATCTTGTGGAAAAGCATCCACTTTGTCCAAAAAATGATGAAAAATACACTAAAAGCGATAGTGGAGACTAAAAAGGAATCTAAAAGGGACGCTAATCGCAGGATTTTGTTGTAGTGAGGGCACTCAGTCCCAGACTGAGGGTTCCTGGTAACTGACCAGGTGCCTCCATTCTCCCAAAGAATGGAAACAACCCTTATATCTGATCAAGTGGGAACACATCCCTCAATCACATTAGAATGGCCATTCACTTATATCTGATCATGTGAGAACACATCCCATAGTCATATCAAACCAGGTACCTCCATTCAAAGAATGGCAACAACCCTTATATATGATTAAGTGGGAACATGTCCCTCAATCACATCAGAATGGCCATGTGAGTCACATCTGATCATGTAAGAATACATCTTACAGTCATCTCAGAAAGGCCCTCAGTCCTAGATCGAGTATTCCTGGTAACTGACCAGGCACCTCCATTCAAAGAATGGCAATAGCCCTTATATCTGATCATGTAGTAACCAATACTACATTCATATCAGAATGGATGAGCACTCATGTATGACATGGAAGGAACCAATCCTCTCACCATGACAGAATTGATCAACCCTTACCTCTGACCATGGAAGGAACCAATCCTCTCACCATGTCAAAATGGCTCACGGACTCATCACTTCCCCTTGGAAGAAACCTTGATCTGGAGAACACCAAGATTCTCCCTGAAGTACTCAAACTTCACTCTAGCCAATGGATTCGTCAACACATCAGCTATTTGTTCGTCTGTCGCAACATACTAGAGATTCACTACTCCCCTCTGCACCATATCCCGTATATAGTGATACTTGATCTCGATATTCTTTGACTTGTCATGGAACACTGGGTTCTCCGACAACTTCACACAACTCTGGTTGTTGCAATATATACAAGTAGCATCCAACTGGAGATCAAATAAATCAAATAGTAGCTTCCTTAGCCATACTCCCTTACAACTAGCTGAACAAGCTGCAACATACTCTGCTTTAGCTGTACTCAGTGCCACACAGGATTTATTCATGCTAAAGCAAGCGATCACACCTCATCCCATACTAAAGCAACACCCTAAAGTGATCTTCCTATTGATGGCACTACCTTCCCAATCTAAATCAACATAACCCTCCAGGTTAATCTTTTAAATTGCCTCATACTTGAGCCCATAATCAACTATACCCCTTAGGTACCTCAGAATATGCTTTGCGGCAATCAAGTGAACATGTCTCAGATCTTTCAGGAACTAGCTCAAGGTGTTCACAGCAAAGAAAATATCTGGTCTCGTGTTCGTCAGGTACATCAAGGACCCAATCATCTAATGATACATCGTAGCATCAACTGCTTTTGATGAAGCATCATTCAATAGCTTCAGGTTTGATTCCATAGGTGTGGTCATGGCCTTGTAGTCCATCATCCCAAATCTCTTCAGGATCTCTACTGTATATTTCCCTTGTCCTAGGGAAATTCCATCTGCATTATGCCACACCTCCATGCCTAGAAAATAATGCATCATACCCAAGTCCTTGATTTCAAACTCGGTAGCAAGATTCCTCTTCGTATTAGGAATGAACCCATCCATACCTATTACAAACATATCATATACATACCGTAGGAGCATCACTAGGTTGCCATCTTCAAACTTGTATTAAAGGTTGGAATCTTCTTTTGGTAAAGCCCAAACTAGATAGAAAGTTGTTAATTATGATGTACCATGTCTTGGGTGCTTGTTTTAGACCATACAGGGCTTTCTTCAATCTACATACATGAGACTCCCTGTCATGTGTCTCAAAACCGAGTGGCTGCTCCACATACACTTCTTTTTCTACTACACCATTCAAGAAAGTAGTCTTGACATCCATTTGGTGTATCTTCCATTTCATCACTATAGCCAGAGCAAGTACTGATTTGATGGAAGTATATCTAGCCACAGGTGCAAAATTTTCTTCATAATCTATTCCTTCTTTCTGGGAGAAACCACAAGCAACAAATCTTGCTTTATATTTTTCAACGCTACCATTTGCAGCATGCTTGATCTTGTAGATCCATTTGGAAGTTACGACAGAATTCCCTTCTGGTCTTAGGACAACATCCCAAACATCATTATTCATGATCAATTGATACTCTTCAATAATAGCATCCTTTCATTCTTTTCATTCTGTCACTTTTTCATAATTGGAAGGTTCTTTATCGATGAAATCACATAATAAAGCTACATATCTAGAGCAGGATCTGGTCCTCTTTCTTTCTCTGTGATTCTCTTCTGGAGCCCCATATCTTTTTGCGCCTTGGATAGCTTCTCGTACCCAAGTAGGTTTCCTCTTATGAGGATTTGTATCATGAGGTGGATCTACAGGTTCTTGAGGTTCTTCAAATTCTCGATCTTCTTCTTGAGTTTCTTCATTCATGGTTGTATCATGAATCCTGGGTGCTTCTATTTCTTCAGGTTCTTCTGCAGGTCTCTTTATGGATTTGTTGTAAGCTATGTCTTCATTAGATGTTACATCCCTATTGATCTTCTTAAATCCTGGGAAGTATATTCTGTAAGCCTTCGAGCTTTCAGAGTATCCCACAAATATACCCTTTTTTTCTTGAGGGATCTAATTTTGTCCTCTTCTCTTTTGGAATGTGTATGTACACTGGACAACTGAATATTCTGAGATGGCTGACTTCTAGTTTCTTGCCAAAAAAGACTTCTTTAGGTGTCTTATTCTCAAGTACTCTGTGTGGAGTATGGTTTTGTACATACACCGCTGTTATAGCAGCTCCTTCCCATAGATGCATAGGAATATCTTGATCATCAAGCATAGATCTTGCAGCTTCCATGATAGTTATATTCTTCCTTTCTACAATTCCATTTTGTTGTGGATTATATGGGGTGGAAAACTCCCTCTTAATCCTTGAGTATTTGCATAAATATTTGAATTCATTTGATGTGAATTCTCTGCCATTATTTGATCAAAAGGTATTGATCTTCCTTTCTGTGTGATTCTCGATCAAGGCTTTGAATTCCTTGAACTTGCTGAAAACTTCATCTTTGTTCTTGATGAAGTAAATCCATGTCTTCCTATTATAGTCATCAATGAAAGAAACATAGTATACATACCCGCTTAGTGATCTTGATGGCATTCGTCCGCATACATCGGAGTGGATGATTTCCAAGATTCCTTTTGCTTTGATCTCACGACTTGGAAATGTCTTCTTTGTGCTCTTTCCTTTCGCACATCCTTTGCAGACCCATCATGTTTTGCTTGAATTTATGGAAGACCTTCAATATCTTTGCTTGCAAGTGGTAGTGCTCTATAATGCACATGTGCAAGCCTTCTATGCCAAAGTTCATTTGGCTCTACTATGTCATGTACCAAGGCTTGTTCTGGATGGCCCTTCAATTTGTATAATCCTCCTTCTTGTTCCCCAATCACTACTACATCATCAATAGTCTTTCCTTTTGTCCACATGATGAATTGACCATCTATAAATGCAACCCTCATTCCTTTTGCATCCAATGCAAATATGGAGAGGAGATTCTTCTTTAGTCCTGGTACAAACAATACTTCCTTCATTGTCATAGAATTTCCAGAGTCTAGCTTATAGGAGGATTCCCCACTACTTTTTATTGGATAGTGGTAGTCATCTCCAAGCTTCACCTTGTGAGGTGATTCATGTTCTGATAGTTTCACAAAGGATTCCTTGAATCCTGTCATATGTTTGGAAGCCCCACTATCTATAAGCCAATCATTTTCATTTCTTCCATGAGTAATGTTTCTCATGAGAGAGGAAATAAAAAAATATTCTTCATCACTTGAAGAATCTTCACTTTCATATCTGGCTCTTTTTGTGGAAGGTTTATCATCCTCTACAGCATGAGCATGATGTCTTCTCTTGTTTCCCTTTTTCTTGTGAGAGACATTTTTGTTTCTAGGACATTCTCTAGCATAGTGTCCTTTCTTGTCACATGTATAACATCTGATTCTAGACAAATATTTTCTAGTGTTATCTTTGTGAGAGTTCTTACCTCTGGGGTGATGAGAACTTCTTTTGGTTTTCTTGGAGTGTACCGTGAGAGCTTGATCTTCACTTCCCATATTTTCTTCTCGAGTTGCTATTCAATATTTTTATTTAGAGCACTCTTCCCATAGTCTGCTGAACTTGACTAACTTCTTTCTGGCACAAATTCCTTGAATAAAGGAGTCCCATGATCTAGGGAGACCATTCAAGGTGGTCATTACAATATCTACATTCTCCACTTCTTCATCTACTGCTTCTAGTTGTTCCTTGATATAATAGACTCTTGTAAATTAAGAATGGATGGTAGTTCCTTAGAGATATAATCAACACCAAAAGTAAAACCCCAAAATAGTAAGATGATCTCTCGATAGCAGTAACCTATTTCTTTCTTTCCCAGTGTCTTCTTCTTCCTCAGCTATGTGCTACAACTAAGTGTGAGTGAGTGTGTTATAAATAGAGAGGCTAGCTCTCTATTTATACTAATTCTCGACTTGAGTAAACCCTACTAGGGCCAATTTCTCTAGGAGTGTATAATAACCCTGGTGCCTTGAAACTGCAGGGACTTTAACCCTTGACCAATAGGAGGGTTACCCACAATGACTTGACATGACTTGTTTACATTATACAACCTCCCAATAGGAACATCGGGGCATGACATGACTCAAGTACATTGCAAATACATCCTGGAATAAACATCGAGTTACAATACATAAGAAATACAAGTGAATACATTTCTAAGCTACAATTACATCAACAAACTCTTAACAATATTGAGTTGCAAACTCTTCCATCCTACCTTGTTTCGACTGTACCTATACATGAGATTCAATTACCGTCTAGAAGAGTTGTTAATGATAAACCTAGAACATCCGTCATCATTCGTGAGGAAAACAAAGAAGAAGAAGATTCAAATGAACCCGTGAATGATTCCTTATTGGAGGATGTGAACATTCCAAAATTTCCAGTACCTACCCATCCTCTGTAAGAACCTATTCAGGAACAAATAATTCCTCCATTTCCAATAAGACTAGTAATAGAAAAACCTGTAGTTCATTCTGAGTATGATATCTTGAATGAAATAAATCATATCTGTGTCAAAATACCGTTATTGCAAGCTATTAAAGATATACCAATTTACAGTAAGGTAATAAAGGAATTATGCATTAAACACCTAGGGAAGAAACAAAAATACCCCCTTACAATTCATGTCATAGGAGAGATGTCTGAATATATGTCATATCAGTCCCAGATTGAAAAATATACAAGTTCAGGAGCCCCAGTAGTGGCTGTAATTATAAATAATACCACCATAGATAACACATTAATCAATTTAGGAGTATCCATCAATATTATGACCACCGCAGTTTTAGAATCTTTACAGTTGGGATAATTTCTTCGACCTACCCCTTCCATATTCGAACTAGCAAACCATACTACGGTAAATCCTGCTGGAGTCCTGGATCAAATTATTGTATCAGTAGCTTCATGGGAATACCTTGTCGACTTTATGGTCATAGAATCAAAGGATCCTTCTAAAGGACATCCTATTATCTTGGGAATACCATGCTTAGCTACTGCCAATGCTTTTATAGGATGTAGGGATGTGGAGATGACCATTTCCAATGGGTTGTCTACCCAGAGACTTATTTTATATCCCCCAGCACAACCAGTAACTGAAAACTAATGGTGGTTAAATTGTTCCTTTGGGGATGAATATTTTGATGACCTTTCCTTTCCTAGTGATTTCTCTTGGGCATTGCAGGAGCAAACTATTGAGAATGTATTGAATCAGTTTATTTCATCCACCACTAATATAGATTTTCCTCAGTCGTTTGCTAAATTTGAGAAAATATTTGGAGATGAGTTTCAGGAAACTATGGCTCTCTCAATGTTTACAGAAGCACCTTATGTCTTCACAATTGAAGAGCATACGGGACCTTTCACCATACCTTGTGAAGTTGGCCCTGAAAAATTTCTGCACATAAATGTAGGGTTAAGTGAAGATCAACAAGCTCAACTATTTAAGGTTCTTAAAAAACAAGCCGTAGCATTCACACGGGAATACACTAATATGAAGGGTATACACCCGGAAACTTGTATTCACCACATTTATATGGATCCAAATATGCCACCTGTAAGATAGCCTCAGAGGAGGATGAATCGTGCTTTGAAGGATATAGTAAAAGAATAATTACAAAAACTCCTTACCGCAGGTTTCATCTATCCTATTTCCGATAGCAAATGGGTGTCTCCTCTAGTGGTAGTTCCAAAGAAAGTTATAGGGAAATGGCATAATTGTGTTGATTTTAGGGAACTAAACAAAGCCACTCTTAAAGACTACTTTCCTTTGCCCTTTATTGAACAAGTATTAGATACCTTATCAGGTAATCAGTTTTTCTCCTTTCTTGATGGATATAGTGGATACATTCAAATCCTAATAGCACCAAAAGATCAGGATAAGACCACTTTTACATGTCCTTGGGGCACATTTGCTTATCGAATTTTTCCATTTGGCTTATGTAATTCACCTGCTACTTTTTAGCGAGCAGTCTTAGGCATCTTTTCTGATCTTATACATGACTGTGTTGAGGTATACATGGATGATTTTATAGCCTATGGTAATACTTTCCAAGAAGCTCTTGACAACCTTGAGAAATTTTTGATCCAATGTCAAGAGACAAACTTATCTATTAGTCATGAAAAGTGTAAAATGTTACTGACTTAAGGTATAGTTTTAGGACACCATATTTCTTCTCCAGGAATTAAGGTAGACCCTGCTAAGACTGAAGTAATAGTTGGCCTTCCCTCTCCAAAAACCCAAAAGGAGGTGAGAATATTTCTTGGTCATGCATGATATTATCACCATTTTATTGAAAACTTTACAAAGATAGCTGCACCAATGTTTAAATTTCTCATAAAAGATGTAGAATTCCAATGGAGAGAATCTTGTCAAAATGATTTTGAGATTTTGAAAGCTAAACTATCAGTAGCACCAATAATTAGGGGCCCTGACTAGACCCTTCCCTTTCATATATCTACTGATGCTTCCAATATGGTCATAGGAGGAGTCCTAGTCCAAAAGGAAGGACAATCACCTTATGCCATTTATTTTATCAGCACAAATATTTCTCCTGCCGAACTAAACTATACCATTACTGAAAAAGAATTTTTGTCAGTACTTTATTCTAATTAATAAATTCCTCCATTATATTATAGGGTACAAATTTATTGTGCACACCGATCACTCTTCCATTATATTCTTAATGAATAAACCGATCACCAATGGTATAGTTACCCGGTGGCTTCTTCTATTACAAGATTTAATATTGCCGTCATTGATCGACCTGGTAAAGAAATCTTAGTAGCATATTTTCTTTCTCATATACAACACGATAGTGATACTAAATCCATTGATGATACTTTTCCTGACAAGCATCTGTTTGTTGTATTTGTTCAAACCCCTTGGTTTGCTGATATTGCAAATTGTCTAGTGATTGGAAAAGTACAACACCATTTGGATCCATACGAGAAACGCCGCATCATAGTACAAATATCTAACTATTCCTGGGTTGATAATGACCTCTTTTGCACTGGAACAGATATTATTATTAGAATATGTGTGTGAGAGGATGAAATGACAGACATCCTCCAAGCATGCCATGATGGACCATGTGGAGGACACTTTTCTTATAGACAGACACCATACAAAGTACTACACTCTGGTTATTACTGGCCAATCATTTTAAAGGATGCTTCCAAGTATGTTAAAGGATATGATAGTTGTCAAAGAATGGGTAGACCCATGACATCAGACCAAATGCCTTTACAACCTCAGGTCATGATTGAGCCTTTTGAAAAATGGGCTCTTGATTTTGTAGGACCAATCTCTCCCATGTCTCGTAAAAATAAATATATCTTGGTTTCCATAGATTATGTTACCAAATGGGTAGAATCTAAAGCTTTTTTTAGGGCTACAGATAAATTTGTAGTAGAATTCATATATGAAGAAATCTTTACCCGATTTGGTATACCTAGACAAATTGTCACAGACCAAGGTACTCAATTCACTTACGAATTAATGCAAGAGCTCACTACGAAGTATGGTATCTGACATTGCAAGTCTTCACCTTACCATCCTCATGATAATGGCCAGGTAGAATCAACAAATAAAGTGTTAGAAGCTATTTTAACCAAGACCATTCACTTACATCATAAGGATTGGGCGGATAGACTTCTAGAGGCTTTATGTGCCTATAGGATAACATGGAGAAATACTACCAAACATACCCCCTATGGAAAACAAGTCCTTTTACCTATTGAATTTTGAAGTTAAAACCTTTTGTATGGTAGCACAGTTAGGTATGGATTTGGACAAAGAACAGAAACAACGAATCCTACATATTAATGAATTAGATGAAATTAGACAAGATGTCCTCCAAAGAACCATGCTAATACAGAATCAAGGAAAGCAATGGCATGATAAATTTATCAAGCAAAAGGAATTTAATGCCGGAGATTGGGAATTACTATTCGATTCACGATTTAAAAACTTTAAAGGAAAATTAACTACCCGTTGGTTGGGCCCTTATGAAGTAGTTATAGGTTTTGACAATGGATCAGTAAAAATTAAAACAATTGATGGTTTAGAAGTTTACTTTATAGTTAATGGACATAGACTTAGGATTTACCATAAACCGACATCTAGATAGGATTTCATACAAAATGTTTTACAACACAGAGAAATGGAATTGAATGAAGAGGAAGTTATTCCTCCTCCTCCTGATCCGTGAAAATCATTTTGGGTTATCATCACTTGTATATATGTAGATATGTTTTTTCTTCTATGAATAAATAAGAGTTACTTTTGATAAAATAAATTATATGCGACTCTTTTGCTTTCTATGTTTTTATGAATAAATTGAATCATCTATCAAGTGGTTTTGTTCTTTGATCATGGATACTTTATCTCTATAAGCATCTCATGAAGTATTATCTGGAAAAGGTAATTACGCTCGTAAGATATCTTAACTCTTCTTAATTTGCAGTTTCTAGTGACAATTAAGGATAATTCCTTGCATAGCATTCTTAACCGCTCCTTTTATGATTCAGATAGTTTCTGATATTTTGATTCAGACATGTATATTTCTGATTTGTTATTTCGAACAGTGCTTGATAATACCTATTTTCATAATCATTCATCTTGTGCATATGGATTACTAGTTCATCCTATACTTGTTATCAAAACTTGTCTCTCAAATATCTCTTTATGATAACTCGAGAGTAGGTGGAATTTTTACCTATGGGGAACATTAATTATCTCTTTTGAAAAGGGTGGATTTTAAGGTCAAAGAACAACTTTAAGTTATTCTCTTTTTGACGTGATTTATTATTAAGGCCAGTATGAAAAGCTATTTGTAAGTTTATTTCTGTAAAACTGAATTATGTGTTTTAGCAGAGCTTAACACACTCTAGTACTAATTGGCTTCCATATATTTAATATCATTATATACAAGGAAAACCCATCGGGGTACTAAACAGGCTTGCTGGCAGCAGGTCAATGTTGCATAACAACTTAAAACCAGGAAGCTCTATAAATGCAAGTAAACACGTCGGGGTATTGAACAGGCTCATTGGTAGCAGGACTATACTTCCATGGTACCAATATAAACCCGTTGGGGTACTGAATAGGCTCGCTAGCAGCCGAGAAATATCAGGTGAAGAAGTGTGGTTAATGTACTACTATGCACATGATTGGTAAAATAATGATCATATATAGAAAAAATTTCAAAAAAAATAAATTATAAATAAAATGTTAAGGCCCATTATCTTTACTGTTACTTGAGATCTGTAACGTTCCCGACCCTCCGACCGATGAAGAGGATGCTATCGATACTACTGTCAACCCGGGCTTCTAGCCCCATGAACATACACATAAAAATTGAAATGATTTGAACTAAAACATGTGTACATCATTACCATACAGCGGAAGAAAAACCATACATTCAAACATTTAGAATTTTCAATGTAATTCATTATCAAATGTAATTGCAGGGATTTAAACACAAGAATACTTATCTTATGAAGAAGCTCGTCCGTAACCAGCTATGTTGCTGCAACATTCCACCCAACCATAGGACAGTGTGCTCCTTAATTTCTCAGCATCACTGCCACCCCCGATCTGGGCATGATTCCCCAAGGAATAAGGAAACTAAGCAGTCTCATACATAGCCAAAGATACACAACTCAACCAATCCATCACAGTTGGGTTTATCAAGCCATCAAGGAGCTGTGAAAACCTAACTGCTAAGCTAGTGGGATCACTGAAGATCTAAGGACACCTACACTAGAACTAGCCTAACTTCTAGGACACCCACACACACCCAACACAAGGAATCGGTCCCTTCTCTGCTACACAGTCCCTCAAGCCTTGACTTCCCTTCCAGTGCTATTCAGTGGGTGTGGAGAAGAAATTCAAACCTCTAGCTCTGTCTATGAGGCTCCTGAACACACTAGGTTTATCAAGCATACCAAGCCTTCATTCCCACTCCAATATAGTCTAAATACAAACCACTGCATACACACAACAAAATCAAGCAATTCATAGCTATGGGGAAGAAAAGCAAACATTACTGTAGCCAAAATGGTGATACACTGCTCAGACTGAGCAAGACAATATCAGATTTTTTCTTGGCCCTAACATGGCCAAAACAACTCAGCGATAATCCATACTTGTGCGGAAAAACAACAGCCAAGATTTCTCCACTAAAAACAACGGGAAAGACACAACCCAATTGGGAAGGGAATCCAAACTTAACAGACTCTCATCATGGATATGGATTTGTATACACAAAACCACAAAACCAATAAGGTAGCTATGCACAGCAACATCCCAAAACAATATTTACACATAGAAAAACTTCCATCCGTTTGAGAGAGAGCCCAACGTGACTATAGGATGATGGGGAAAAAATGTTCAAAGTCCAAAATCGTGAATGAGAGCTCCACACAGCCAAGTCATGAGGGTAAGGCCACCCACATAGGGAAAATCATGAATGCCCAAAAACAACTCTCCCAACTCTCTTCATAAGTGAAAATTGAAGATTGGGAGTCATGGTGGCTTCTCCTACCCACGTGAGGGTCAATCAGCTCCTTGGTGGAGTGTGCGTCTGGGCAAGGACTGACAGTCTTGCCACACACCACTGTCCAACAATAACTACCCAACTAACATTAAAGGTTTTAATGTGGTAGTTGACTAATTGATACAAGGAAAGGTGAGTAAGACAAAAAGGTGGATGACAGCTAAAAGGGTTTAATAACTGACACTTGGCTTTTCCCCATTGGCCCCAAGGGTTAAATAATTTCCCTCCCTATCCTTAGGAAAATCATGCCCTTTTCATTATGGTTGCATTGACATAGCTGGTTGTGGGTATTTTTAATTAAAATGCATGTTTACATGATGCCAAAATTAATATGTGCCGGTTAGCATGATATACCATCGGTAATGATTTTAATCGTCAGAACATATAACAAATAAATCGATGGTGGGGCTTTTGCCTTTAGCTCCACACCACGATTAATTACAATATATACATCATATAAATTTTAATGCAAATGGGGTCAAAACTGGGGTCTTACAGAATCACTATAAGTTGGGCTTGGACCCAACCATATAATTCAATCAATACCTAGGATGTTATTATCCTAGAAACGAGACCCATAGTTACATCTCTCACACACTCTGGGGTAAGCTTAAAGTATTTTATAATGACAATATATCTTTAGAATGAGGCATAGATGCCTATCTTTTCCTATGGCATTCTTTCGATTATATTATTATTTCTTTTTATGGTCTTTCTAAGCACTGTTATTTTTCATAAATATACATATCTGAATCACTTTCCTTTACTAGTCAATTTTTCTTTTCTTTATAAAACAATAACAACATACTCACACTTTTTATTATCTGAAATAAACTATTATTTGCCTTTGCATGAGGACATGCCATATATTTGGTTTGGGGGAGGATTAGGAAGATTCAGAACAAAATATTTGTCTGCTTTTATCTTTTATTATTATTATGACAAAATTGCTTATCTCTGACAAATGTTAAATTTTTTTCAAGTTATAGCATGAAGCATGTTTTTACAAAAATATATCGATTAATCAATATGAAGGATTTGATGGAAGAATTTACGAAGGATCCGAGTAATGGTTCAGATAATGGTTTGAATGAGATATTGTGGTATTATAGCATGAATGATTACAATTTGTCAAATTTTGTTTTTGAAAATAGTTTTATTTTTGTATGGATGCTTTAACCTTAAAATTTCTTTTGTTATCATTTTACTATTACCATGTTTTTATTTAAATACACTTGAAAACTATTTTTCTTGTTAACTCAGAATGTTATTTATGCATTTGTGATATATGTTCAATCGGTCCAAATTTTTACTTTGGACATGGTTGAACTAAATATAAACTTTATAAGTTCATTTATCACATGCATATGCTTGTTAAATGACACACATCTTGAATTTTGCTATGCTAGAATGGTCTCCTAGGAAATCTAAATATTTTACTATTCCATCATTTTTCTAAGACTGGTAAAATCTTTTCTATTTTGACATAAAATAAATATTCTTTTATAAGATTATAGTTTAAATTATTCCCTTCATTTGCCAAGTAGAAGGCATTTACTAGCACAACTTTTCCTTCTTCCTTAATCGTTTTCTTTTTGCTCAGTGGGACCTGGCATTTCTCTGGTTTGGGGGAATGTTGAGCCTCATTTTGTTACCATTTTTGGTGATTAAATAACACATTTAAACACATATTTTATTATCTTTAGTATGTTTTATGTCATGCAGCTCATTATTTCAGCACAAGGTAAGAACAAATTTGATGTTATTATAACTTTGGTTATTAATATCATTTTTATGATTTTATTAACTCAAAAGTATATTATTTAAACATATTTAATGTATTATTTGATATGTATATTTGTTTGAAAATTTTATAGTTCGTTTGGGCAAAATTAACATCAAAATGCAATCATCCTTCCTTTCGCACCATATGTCTAGCTCATGATCTAGCTTGGCGTTCAGGTCGCTCATCAGCCTACGTGTTGTTAACATCCAATATCAGGAATTAAACATTGAAGAAGCTTGCAAACCGTTTTGTTGACCATGTTCCCAGGTGTTAGCATAATCAACAATCTAGAAGGATCGTCGGTGCATTGATTTTTCCATCCTATTTTCGCTACTCATGCATTCAATGGAGGGAACGTTCTAGAGAATTGTTGCTGTCACGGTGGTGTATCTTACCACCACATCACTAGCCCACATGTTCAATTGAAGAAGCACCCTCATTCTAGAAACCTATCGTGTGTGCTCTTTCCTATTCACCACAATATCATGTTTTCCCTAGATCGACACACATCCATCTCACGGCTCAGTGCTCCGTTCAGCTCGTCATTCAGCTCGCCCATCAGCATGCACGCTATCCATAATCAGTTTTGGGAATTTAAACATGAAACAGCCTACAACCGACTAATAATCCACACGTCTGATCACACACCAGCTTGCAAACTCACACGCTCATGCTAATGAGGGATCTACATTCTAGAATCCTGCTGTTTACAAGCCTGCACTCACCACCAGTCCATCCTCCACGCTAAGGAAGGGATCGTCACCACATCAAGCATGCTGAAGAAGCCTGTTCACACTAAAGAAGGAGTAGACTCGCCACATCACGCCATGATCAAGATGAATGAAGAGACACACTATGCATTGGTTGCAAATCAATTATGAGCTTTAAAGATTGCCTAAAATTAGAGAGCAGTCGACCTTTGCAGGTCAACTTGCTCATATCTCATCTAAACTATATATATCAGTCTCTGAATACAGAGCAGAGTTAGTCAGAATTTGGCAGTTAGTCATAGTTTTTATAAGCACTATAATTATGTTTTTGAATATGAATAAAGAGCTGTGTGCATTGCTGTTGAAGATTGTGTTTGAGTAGGAGTTAGCAGGCTTCACCCCTGATTAATGAGAGGGCCCCTCATCAACCAGAGGTTCATTTCTTTGTTTAATTTAGTTCTTTATTTTCTCTTTTAGCTAGTTTAGTTTGATTTCCAGTTTGTTTCCATTAGTTAATAGTAAATGCTATTTTATTTCCTGTATTGCATTAGTTTAGTTTTATTTCAGCAGTTAAATAAATAGATGCACGCATAGCTTTGCTTTTAGTCATTTGTTTTCAGTCATTTGTTTTCAGTTACTTGATTTTAGTTAGTTTATTTATAGTCATTTCATTTCAGTATTGTTTTCAATTTGTATTTCAAATACATAGAATAGTTTGCTTCCATTCGAATTCAGTCTTATTTATTTATTTCTTGTTATGAATTTGCTTATATAGAATAGTTTACTTTCATTTAGATTTAGTTCTGTTTATTTCTTTCTTTCCATGAATTTTCTTAAGTTAATTTCCAGTTTGTTTAAATTAATTTCCATCTTACTAATTAGTTTAATATGCAATGCTTTCTTTTTGTTTAAGAGTTAATTTGAAGTTAATTTTTTGATTAAATATGTATTTTTATTGATTCCATGCATTAGGTTTAGAAATGCATAACTTCAGCTGAAGAATTAGTTCATTTAGGTCAATTTTTACCATTTTTGCTGTACGGACTGCCATTCAGACTATCTGTCTAGTCTGCCATTCAGTCACCCTTTACAGACCTACTGTTCAGTCTATTATCGAACCCCCGGTTCTGTTTTTACTATTTTTTATGTATTTTCAGATTGTTTCTAGTTTTGTTTTGTCAATATTTGGATTATGTTTGTAGTTGGTAATTTTATTTAAGCATTACAATTAAAATTTGATTGTTTTAGGTTATTGATCATTCTTGTTTTTGGTATGTGTTTATTGAAGAATAAAGTTCAAATATCTTTATTAAGTTTTCTAGTTGCTTCTGTTTATTATCTTTATTAAGTTTTCTACTTGCTTCTTTCAAAGTTTTATTTATTAAGTTTCTACTTTATTTTTCAATTTTCTATTCTTTATAAGATAAGTTGTATTTTTACCATAGCTTTCCACTTAAGGAGTAGTTAGTTGATTATTTCTCAGTTAAGTTGTTATAATTATATTGATGTATTTGTAACTTCAGAATGTATGCATCCATATTTCTTATTTATTGTAACCCGATGTTTATTCCAGGATGTATTTGAGTCATGTCATGCCTCGATGTTCCGATCAGGAAGTTTCTATAATGAGAAATTCATGTCAAGTCATTGTGGGTAACCCTCTTATTTGGCAAGGGTTAAAGTCCCCACAGTTATGGGGCCCTAGGGTTATCAAGCTATCCTAGCGAAGTCGACCTTAGTTGAGTGATTGTAAGTCGGGGAAACAGTCCCCACCATCTAAGTCAAGGTTAACCCTCCTTGTTGAGCAGAGGGAAAAGTCCCCACAAGTTGTGGGGCACTAGGGTTATTAGACACTCTAAGAGATGTCAGTTCTAGTAAGTAGTTGTTAAGTGAGGCCGACATGTTGGAGTGCATTTCAAGTGAATGAAAGAATATAAATAGAGAGTGAGCCTCTCTATTTATCACACTCACAACACACACACTCACTCATTGGGGCGCATGAGTGAGAGAGGAGAATCTCTCTCAATGGGAGAGAGAGAGACAGAAGCTGTGGAGATCATCTTTATGTTTTGGGATTTTCGATTTTGGTGTTGATTCTATCTCTAAGGAAGTTATGGGGTTTTCTTATTTATGGTTTCCCCAAGGAAAATTCTTTGTGTCTCTTGTCTCTTGTGTTTTATTGTTGTGCATGTTATTCTCTCAGTTAAAGATCCTAAGATCATAATGCTAGCTTGAATGATAAAAATCTAACATGGTATCAGAGCTAACCTGAGAAGAAGACATTGTGCAGCTGCAGAAGCTAGGGCTTCTTAATTTTTGGGTCTCTCTCCACAATCCATCAACAAAATTATTCTAGGATGACTCTCCATTGAAGGGCCCATCTTTCTGTCGAAGCGGAATTCGATTCCGAGCATTTTTAGTTTTCAATACGGAAATTAGGGATTTCTACAGAAGAGGAATTTTTGAGTGAGCCCAGCATAGGATTTCTCTCCTCATCAAAACCGAAGTTTAGAGACCTAGATCAAGATTTTTGGTTGGGTGAAACTCTAGGAAAGTAAAACCCTAGTTTGACCCCGAGCTAGAAAAACCCTAAATACTAAAACTGCTAAGTTTTGGTACATTCACTATATCCCGAGATTGGCGAAGGATCAGGAGTGGAAAATTGCAGATAACGAAGATAAAATCTTTATTTACACTGTGTCCAAAATTCAGCCTCAGATTCGCTATATTCTAGGAGATATGATCCCTCCAAGTTAGGGTTCCAGCCTCTTCCAGAATTCATCCATAAACAGGACACATGGGGAGAATTGCTATATCTTGGGGTACAGAGGTCAAAATGGAATTCTTGAAGATGTTCCAGAAAGGGCATGGACTGTACTTTATGTGGTATGAGTTTCAAACTTAGAATATGAACCAATGACACATGGAAATCCGAGGTTACCTCAGTGAGAAATTGCAGACACAGACGAGCAGCAATTTCAGAGATATCACAGAAACAGTAACAGGCATTTCTGTAGAAGAAATTGGAAAACTAGGGCTTCATGTTCCAGGAGCTTCCCTCCACTATTTTTGGAAAAGGAGTACATTGGACAGCTCCATTTGAAGAGATCTATCTTTCTTTCCAATCATATCTGAAAGATTCCAAGTTTTGAAAACTAGGGTTTCTCTAACAAACCCTAGATCAGCAAGCTCCGGAACCAAGACAGACACCTCAAATCGGTAAGATCTAATATTTTGCTATTTTCATTTGAGGTTCTCATTTCAATGTAATATATCACACCATATTGATGACAAGCTTGGTGAAGTTGACAAATTCCAAGCATGTAAGTATATGATCTCTCCTAAGAAAATGGATTGGACATCTACATGAGTTTAGAGATTCCAGTTCGAGAGGGAGATGAGGCTCAAAGCCTTACACAAGAAGAAATTGGTCAAGGCCAAGAAGATCATCGTTGATTCAATCACGGATCAAATTATACCATAAATGTCTTTCCTAAAGACACCAAATATTTTTGATTCCTTGACCAAGCTATCTGAAGGGAAGAAAATAAATCAGAAGATGGCTTTGAGAAAACAAGTTGAAGAATGTGAAGATCCAGAATGCAAAACAAATTGAAGCGGTAGAAGAAGAAGTGGAGAATGCAGAAGTGGTGATAGCCACCTTGAATGGTCTCCCAGGATCATGGGATTCATTCATTCGATGAATGTGTGCCAGAAGGAAGTGATTAATTTCAGCAAACTCTGGGAATAAGAAGAAGCTCGACCCATATCAAGAGAAGAGAAGATGGGAGCAACTGAAGATCAAGCTCTCACCATTGAAAGAAGATCCCTCAAGCAATGAGGAATATGAAGAACTCAACTCTTAAAGAGCCTCTTATCCATCTTATCATTTGGATAAGAAATGATGTTGTTATGAATGAAGAAGACGATGAAGTTGAAGGATAAAAAAGGAGTCTACCTACGAAACAAATAAAGATAAGTATTAAATTGTCATTTCATGATATTGTTTTGTTATGCATTTGTTTATATTCAGTTGATGTATTATGCATGATAGGATGTTTGCATTAACGACAGTATACTACTAATATGCATGCAATGGGTAAATAGCTCATGGTGCTATACAACTCTCCATTGCTACTTATCTAGAATGAAACCTCTTTGCTGACATATTGGATTAGTGCACAATCTCAATGTTTTCCTGGTAGAGATGGAAGGAATCTAGAAACGTTTTGTGAGATATGGATAAATGTTGTATTGGCTAAAGCAGTTGCATGATCATATATTTATGCATACAAATTTTCCAGTATGAATATTTCTTATGAAATGTTTCTAACCATAAAAATGCATTTGACTTGTAGGAAAGATCGCATACATAATCGCCTAGAAGCAAAGAAGGACGAGACTTGTTCCAAAGAACAAGTGACGACAGTTCAAGATGAAGAATAATATAATGAATGCAGCAACATCATTGATGCAAAACCTTCCAGCTATGAATAAGTAACCAAGAAGAAAGGGAAGACCAGTTCAAGAAGAATGATGTCTAGGATACATTATCGATACATGAAGGGATGTTTGTGGTTCCATCATGTAGTAGATGGAAACATCGTACAAAGCAAGATTTGTAGCACGAGGCTTCTCATGAAAAGAAGGCATAGACTATGAAGAGACATTTGTAGCCAGTAAGAGTTGAAACGCATACATCATGAGCTTGATGAAGATCTTAACCTTTGCTACAAGGTTGAAGATGAGAGTCTATACACTATATGGATACATAGAATATTAGTAGCATAGGAAGCTACTTGTCACTCCAGTACAAAATGCTTCAGTGCATAGAGTACAGAAGATAGAGGGAGTATGATGCTTTGCTTCAGAGGGAGTACAGAAGATCTTAAGGTTCGACATGGTACGATAGGATGGATAGATTACTGATGACTCTAGGCTTTACTGAGAGTAAAGTGGATTCCAACCTTTGCTTCAAGGTTGAAGGCAAAAGACCAGTGATGATCCTATTATGTGTTGATGCACTATTTTCTAGGCATGGAGGTGTGGACAAAGGAAGTATGCATAGAGATCCTGGAGAGGTTCAGGATGATGGACTGCATGACCACACCTATGGCACTGAACTTGAAGCTATTGAGTGTTGCTTTATCAAATATAGTTGATGCTACGATGTATCGTTAGATGATTGGTTCCTTGATGTACCTGATGAATATGAGACCAGATATTTTCTTTGCTGTGAAAACATTGAGACATGTTCACCTGATGGTTGCAAAGCATGTAGTGAGGTACTTGAAGGGTACAGTTGATTATGGGCTCAAGTATGAGGTGAATCAAAAGATTATGTGGATTTGTATTGAGCAAGTAGTGCCATTGATAGGAAGAGCACTTCGAGGTGCTACTTTAGTATGGGATCAAGTGTGATCTCTTGGTTTGGCAAGATGGAGTCTTGTATGGTGCTATGTACAGCTGAGGAAAAAGATGTTGCCATTTTCTATTTGGGAGGTAGTATGTTTCTTTTGAAAACTACTATCTGATTTGGTTGATCTGACTTGCATTTTTTTGTATGATGCAGAGAGGAGCAGTGATCCAGATCAAGATCTCTTGAAAGAAGGATTTCTAGCATAGCTGATGAGACCGGTTGCCCTCGGATGTAATCGGTCCTGTGAAGCTTGCAAGGTCATCCTTGGATGTAATCGGACCTAATGTGATTCTATGCTAGAAATGGCCAAAGTGAAGTTTGATTACTTCAGGGAGAATCTTAGTGTTCTTGATATCGAGGTTCCCTCTAAGGGGAAATGATGAGACCTATAGCCATTCTGACATGGTGAGAGGATTGGTTCCTTCCATGGTCAGATGTAAGCGCTGAGCCATTCTATCATGGTCAGAGGATTTAGGTTCCTTCCATGTCAGATATGAGTGCTGGCCATTCTGTCGAGTAGGACAGATGTAATGGAAACTTCCATTCTGGGAATGGAGGCACCAATCAGTTACCAGGAAAACTCAGTCTAGGATTGAGAATCCATTCTGATGTGATAGAGGGATGTGTTCCCACTTGATCAGATGTAAGGGTTGACCATTCTTTCATGGCTAAAGGATTAAATTCCTCCCATGTCATATGTGAGTGTTGGCCATTCTGTCAAGTAGGACAGATGTAAGGGCAACTGCCATTCTAGGAATGGAGGCACCTGGTCAGTTACCAGGTAGCTCAGTCTGGGACTAGGGGCCATTCTGATGTGATGATAGGATTATTTCCTACATTATCAGATGTGAGTGCATGCTCTTTCGATGCAATGTGTTTACACATGGTCGAATGTAAGTGCAGAGCCTTTCCAACAAGATGAGGTTGGATATAAGTGTTGAGCCATTCTGGCATGATGTGTTTACACATGGTCAGATGTGAGTGTTGTGCCTTTCCAACAAGATGGGGTTAGATGTAAGTGCAGTTCCTTTCCATCAAGATGGGGTTGGATGTAAGTGCAGATCCTTTTTGATGCTATGTGCTTGCACATGATCGAATATAAGTGCTGAGCCTTTCTGACAAGATGAGGTCAGATGTGAGTGATGTGCTTTTTCGACAAGATGGGGTTGCATGTAAGTGTAGAGCCTTTTCGATGCGATGTGCTTACACATGATCAAATATAAGTGTTGAGCCTTTCTGACAAGATGAGGTCAGATGTGAGTGTTGGGCCTTTCTGACAAGATGAGGTCAGATGTGAGTGTTGGGCGTGCCTTTCTGACACGATAAGGTCAGATGTAAGAGCTAGGCTGGCCATTCTGACTTAAGTGTTAGATATAAGCACTGATGAAGACCTACATGAAGGGCATGCCTACAGGATTGACTCTGTAGAACTTCCTGTGATGAGAAGAATCAAGATATCACCATTATGAGATAGCATATGATGATGATCCAGACTTGATGGTGATCCAGATCAAGTGATCCAGATGTGTTGATCCAGACTTGATGACGATCCAGATGTGTTGATCCAAACTTGATGACGATCCAGATCAAGTGATCCAGATGTGATGATCCAAACTTAATGAAGATCCAGATCAAGTGATCCATATGTGATGATCTAGACTTGATGACGATCCAGATCAAGTGATGATCTAGATGTGATAATGATCCAGCTTCAGTAATGATCCAGATCAAGTAATTATCTAGACTTGATGATCCAGTATTGATGGTCCAGATCAAGTGATGATCTAGACTTGATGATCTAGTAGCAATGATCTAGATCAAGTGATGATCTAGACTTGATGATGATCTAGATCGAGTGATGATCCAAATCCAGATGAAGATGACTTGAAGATGAAGATGACCTGAAGATGATGATGACTTGAAGATGAATATGACTTGAAGATGAAGATGATGAAAGCTTGACTATGATTCAGATGATACAAAGAAGAATACTTGTGCTGATAAATTGTGTCGAGAGAATACCTTCCTAGTTAAGAGGAAGTGTTGATGTATTTGTAACTTCAGAATGTATGCATCCGTATTTCTTATGTATTGTAACTTGATGTTTATTCTAGGATATATTTGAGTCATGTCATACCTCGATGTTCTGATCGAGAAGTTTCTATAATGAGAAATTCATGTCAAGTCATTGTGGGTAACCCTCCTATTTGGCAAGGGTTAAAGTCCCCACAGTTATGGGGCCCTAGGGTTATCAGGATATCCTAGTGAAGTCGACCCTAGGTGAGTCATTGTAAGTTGGGGCAATAGTCCCCACCATCTAAGTCAAGGTTAACCCTCCTTGTTGAGTAGAGGGAAAAGTCCCCACAAGTTGTGGGGCACTAGGGTTATTAGACACTCCAAGAGATGTCGGCTCTAGTAAGTAATTGTTAAGTGAGGCCGACATGTTGGAGTGCACTTCAAGTGAATGAAAGAATATAAATAGAGAGTGAGCCTCTCTATTTATCACACTCACAATACACACACTCACTCATTGGGGCGCATGAGTGAGAGAAGAAAATCTCTCTCAGTGGGAGAGAGAGACACAAAAGTTGTGGAGATCATTTTTATGTTTTGGGATTTTCGATTTTGGTGCTGATTCTATCTCTGAGGAAGTTGCGGGGTTTTCTCCTTTATGGTTTCCCCAAGGAAAATTCTTTGTGTCTCTTGCCTCTTGTGTTTTATTGTTGTGCATGTTATTCTCTCAGTTAAATATCCTAAGATCACAATGCTAGCTTGAATGATAAAAATCTAACAAATTCCTTGTATGAGTTAGTGTCTAAAGTTAGAAGTATTATTTTTTATATATTTCTTTTTAGTAGTTGTTTAAATTTGATATTCTAGTCCAGTCCACTTATTTAGATAGTTTTAGAAGTTTGACTCGGTTTTTTATCTTTCGATCTTTTGTTTATTAAAATATCTCCACGACGCCCTAGGAGCCTTTTTACCTTTGCATATATTTTGTGTCAACTCTAATCCTACCAACCCTGGTTGATAATTAAATATTAGTTGTATTTAAGATAGTAGAAAACACCCAACACGTGTGGGCTCATCTGGATGTGGTTTGGTTCATGTTTCAGTTAACCGGTTGATGTGTCAATTTGATCAGCAAACTGATTATCAGGTAGACTCAATTAAACTCAGATCAGACTCAGTTAGACTTAGATCAATCTCATCTTGACTCCTCATGCAGCTGTAGTCCCTCTCTCCTTGGGAATTGCGCCCCCTCCGGGCTAGGGTTTTAGTTTTTCCTATAAATAAAGCACAGTTTCCTCCTTTCCAAGCTAGTTAGAGTTGGATTAAGGAGTTGTTGCTACTGTAATGTTTCTATATTTTTCATGTTGAAATAAAGAAATGCTTTGGAGGCAATATGGCATCATGTTATTATGTGTGGATGAGCATTGCCATGTTTCACTGAGGTAACTTGTATCTGTGTTCATAAATTGCTTATTTTGATATTGTGGATCCAGTGCTAAAAGATTGATAATAAGTTTATTATGGAACTTGATAGGAAAGGAATATGTTAATACATTTATTGGCTATCTCTTTTTCTTTTATGCATGTCTAGAGATGTAGATTTAACATGTTTTATAATATTATATGCATGCTATTCTAATATCTTTGCTTATGTATTAATCGGATCTCACAAGCATCTTGGAAAGCCTTTGGATTAGTTTCAAGTTCCTAGCTTGGAGATGGTGCTGATCTAGTTTTCTTCCTCACTTTCTCCAAACTTTCTCAAAGGCGTAGTCACTCGACATTCCACCAGAAAGCTCCATAGTTGATCATTCGGGCACTAAGCCACCTCTTCACTCTTTATCCTTTTTATCAACACTTCCTTGGTTACTTGTTTCATAGATTTGATTTGTTTAGATTTATCATATTAGAGTGAAATTTAACATATATCTATCTTCTTAAATCTCATAATCTAGATCTTGTTCTTAAAAAAGGTTTAATAAGCATTCTAGATCTAGCTTTAGGGAAATCATCCTTTTTGCATGGCATTTTAAAGAAAATTTGTAGCTTGCATGCATTAGATTTCTCTTTCATAATTTAAAATATAAATCAAGAAATCAGTGCACATAATATTGTATTCCCAAAAGGAAAGACAATATCCCAAGGAAAGCTTTCTTTCCTTGGTTCCTTTTTTCACCTTTTTCTAACTGGTTTTAACTTAGCTGTTTTCAGTTAAAAGTGTGTTGACCCAAAGGTACTTTCAAAGTATTGTTGGGAATATTTAAGTTTAATAATATTGCTGTTTTTTATCAGGTATAACAGAAAATAGGAGGATTTGCTGTTTGAAAAGTGGCTTTTGGGCCATTCGCAACCCCTCGGGCCTCCCCATTTTCTGAAATATTTAATTTTTGCACTTTGTAAGCTCTTGGGTTCATTTTGTATAAGAAACAAGAGGAATTATATCAATTTTATGATATTGTAACCGCTGGTAATAAAAAATAATTTCGAATAGGCTCTTTCGAGCCCTTTCCCCATCCCCCTTGGGGGAATTCGCGTCCTTTTTTCCTTTTTTGCATTTTTCCTATTTTTTGCTCTATATTAGTTTTATTTATGCAAAATAGTGTACTTTGATTAATTTAATCATATCCTCCATATTATAAAGTCAAAGTAAATTTAATACTTACCCCAAGAATCTCGATTGAATCGAAAGGTGAAAAAGGATCATGGTAGATTATATTAGAGAACTTGTGCTTTGTTTTATTTTTGCTACTTCATTATTCACTATTAATTTTTTCAAGAAATCAATTAAAATAAACCCCCTCCTTGATTCCCCAATTGAGGTCCACTTGGATCGAAAGAGGTTCCTGGAGGGTTTTCTTTCTAATAAAGACATATCGATTAAAATTTACTAAAAATTACAAAGACTCTGGTGTGTATTCTCTGCATTTTGGCTGCAGTTCATCTGATCAGTCAAGCTGCATCAAAAGCAACATGATTGACTAGATTAATTAGGTTTCACTTTCCCCAATTAACCACCATCAGGCGAAAATCCAACGCCTAGAACAAACAGTAAGCGGTGGAAAAATACCCAAAGGAGTGGGAACAACTGGAAACTGACCTCAAGGTGCCGATCTCTATTACACCCTAACGGGTGTATTATGAACACAGTCCTCGAGACTCCATCCAGCCCACAAACACCTTGCGGGTAGCCATGAAGGTTTTATTTTTGGACATACTCCAAGTACCCCTCGAGTATATCTGGAGTCCCCCCTCGCCTAATTTAATCCACTCATTTTTCATATTAACTTAAAGCGTACCAAGAGACAATTGCAAAACATTCACTCCAAGCACATGTAAGCACTTTTTGTGACTCCATTTCAATGCACTCGTTGTTTGTTTACTTCTTTCGATATATATATTGTGTGTCAACATTGTGCTTACTTGTGTTTATTTTTCATCTTGTTATCTGTTGTTCTCAATTGTTAATTTCAAAATCCTAAGCAACTTATTCAATTTAATACCATCATACTAAAGTAATTATCCTTAGTAACTTAATAGGGTCTACCCCACTTGGCTTCGTTAGGAGTTGAGCCTAGACGGAGGAGTCAAGAATAAGGTGACAGCCTTGACTCGAGACTTGCCCCCACCGACACACCGAGTGGCTTGAATATTTTTTCCATGTCCCTCCCAGGTGTGTGAAAGGTGGCAACACGTTGATCCTTCATCCAGTGTGCATAGTGTGCCAACCCATTGTTGGCACTCTGGTACATCCTTACACAGTGCATCGAGGAAAGTCAATCACTGCATCAAGGAAGCTTGTGTTTTGATGTTTCATGTTTTTCTTAGTGTTCCTGTCAATTTGCTTATTGTTTTCTTGCTGACTCTGATGATTTGATAACATGATTTCACTTCTTAAGTTTAGATCTAGAAGTTTTCATTCATAAATAATTTGTAATTAAAGAAATTGCATGTAAGTTACAGTTTTGGATGCATGGTTTGCTTGGTTCTTTCTCTAAAACTGATTCTAGGATTATGATGAAAGAAGATCTGTAGCTCCTTTTGCATAATTGTTTAGCATTCTTTCTGTTTTGAATCATATTAAAAAAAAGGTAGTTATCTTCTCTTGTTTTGATTACTCTTGGTTTTCCTGAGTAATTAGGAAAAAAATAGTTCTTTATGAGTTTGTGAGGAAGCATAGATTTTTTTATATTGGAAGGTCTTCTTCCTTCCTCCTTTTAGAGATTTTGTATTGTTAACGATGAAAAATCTTGCTTGTTTGGAGAATTGTTAAATATCTTGAAGTTTAAATCAGTAAAAGGAGCATGGAATTCCTGTTTTTAAAAAAGAAATGTTTCTCCCTTGCCCTAGTTAGCATTCATTGAAGAAAATAGTTGCATCGCATATAGATATTAACTTTGCATATTGATCTACATTCCAAAAGCATTTACTAACCATCAAGATAAAATCAATGGTAGCTTATATTTCAATGTTTTAGTAATTTGAGAGATAGGATAGAGACGTGTTCCAATGTCTTAGAACATAGGATTTGTAGTTACTTTCCTGCACTACATCTCGGGGATTGTGTGGCTATTCCACGTACTACTGGTATATTGAACAAAATTTCACGCACACTTTAGGTATGTTGAAAGGTAGTTCATGTACTTGGTGGTATATCAGAAGGACCCTTTCGAACGATTGTGCTATAGACAACACTAATACGGATTTGAGCTCCCACATACCTTGAGTACATTGGGAGACCCCTCTAGGATACCCCAACGATCTGAGAAAATACTTTTGGTCATCTTGTTGGAGAAATACACCGATCACAACAATCAGGGAAATACTATGCACGTGTCATCCAGGTCATTGGGTATTCAGGAAAGGGTACAGTCCTAATCCTCCTTGTCGCATTTTACTGTTGGACCCTATGGTATATCATGAGTTGTGACAACTTGACAATGCTAGTGAGGAACTGGCTATCATAATACTATCCTATCATTTAAGTTTGCTTGTGGCATTAGATTGCGTAGGTTTATTTGCATGTGATCTCTTCTTTGTATAAATTTTTAGGGTATAAAGTTTCATCCAGCACCTTGGCTAATCTACTTGTGAGACGACCTCGCAGGGTTTACCACCTGACTCTCCTCTTGTCGTGGAAGGAAACAAAGGTGAAACCATGGACCAACCAACTACTACTGACTCGGATATATAAGGAGTTCCAGTCGCTGAATATGGAGAACAATTTTATTCTTATGATAACCCCTTATTAGTCCAACAACCCTCTATGGAAGACACCACTTTTCATTTTTGAACGGAAGGCCAACCTAGTGCACCAGATTAGGTGTTTAATCATGCGTCAAATGATACAGTGGTAGCAGAGTTTGGTCCGACTACTTCTTTTTGGGAGGCTTATGTAGGTCAGGCCATTTTTTAATATGGAACCACTAGACCCTCCTATGTTACTCCTTTTACCACCTAAGTTGTAGTTAGTGGTTTTTTATCAAGTGAGCCTGGTGAACTGGACAAATATTTTTTGTTCGGACTTCAGAAGACCTTTGGAAGTGCTTATGGGAAGTGCTTGTTGTACTATATCACATGTTCATACCCCATGGGGGAATTGTAATAATTTTTTTAGCGTGATAGTGTCTGTAAAAGACTCGATCTCTTAGACTTTATTTGTTAATATGGTCAGCCTAGGGTGTTTTTTCCCTTGGTTATTATTGTTTGTTGAATAAACGACTGATAATTTCTGAGTTTTTCACTCCATACCTCCAAAGTTGGGGTGGTTGGCTTGGAATTTAGGCCTATTGAGGTTATTAGAGTCTATGTGTCAATTTATAAACATGCTAGGCATCATGGTCGAGTCGTAGGAACATGTCTAAGTCCCCCTAGGTTTTTCCATTTTTTTAATTTTTTAATTTTTTCAGTGTTTTTTATTAAAATTTATTTTTTCAAAAACTTCGGCTATTTTTTAATAGTTTAATTGGAAAAATTGGTTTTGTAATAAAAGTGGGCCAAATAATCAGTTTCAATCATGTAGGTGCTCATTTTCAAGCTAAGAGTACCATGTAAAAACATGGACCCACTTTTTTCAGGTTTTTGAGTGATTTTCCATCACTCAGGTGAGAAAAACCCAACAATCAATTATTGATTATTTCAATTAATAAATTGATGATTAATGGAGCAAATCCAAAATCCTAGATCAGTGGATTCTCAGCCAATTTGATTGAAATTAGTCAGAACTAAACCAGATTTACTAGATCTGACAAATCCTTGACTAAAGGAGGTGATCTGGACAGATCTAGAGTTGATATTCAGCATCCTTTATTGGCAATTGCGCCCTCTCTCTCCCCTCCACACATGTGGGGTCTCCTAGAAGCTCTGTGGATTGATTTGTCAGTCTCTGGTTGATGTGTCAGCTCAATCAGCCCCCCAATTGACAAGTAGGCTCAGTTCAACTTCAGATCAGCATTGATGGAATCTCCTTCAGCTGTAGTGGTCTGTCTCCTTGGGATTTGCGCCCCCCTAGGATGGATCTCCTATTTTTTGTATAAATCAAGCTCAGATCATCTCTTCCAAGCGAGTTAGAACTGGGATTGAGGTGCTGCTGCTATTGTACTATTGTTATTGTTGATTTGAAATAAAGAGAAGCTTTGGAGGAAAGATGGTGTCATGTCATTGTATGTGTGGATGAGCATTGCCATTTTTTACTGAGGTAACCTGTATCTATGTTCATAATTTGCTGATTGTTTGTGGATTCATTGCTAAGATTGATAATAAGCTTATTATAATCTTGATAGGAAATGAGATTTTCAATAAGTTTAGTGGCCATCTCTTTCCTTTGATGCATGATTAGAGATCTAGATTCAGCATGTTTTATAAGTTTATATGCATGTTATTCTGAATCTTTGTGTATGTATTAACCGGATCTCACAAGTATTTTGGCAAGTCTTTGATTTTAGTTGCAGGTTCCTAGCTTCGAGAGGATGCTTATATAGTTTGCTTATTCACTCTCTCCAAAACCATCCAAATTCATAGTCCCTCGACATTCCACCTGAAAGCTCCATGGTGGATCTTCAAGGCTACCAGCACTCTTCCTCTCTCTTCCTCCTTATAAAATTCAATTTTCTCACCTAGTTACTGTGTTTGAAAGCTTTGTTATAATTTGGATCTATTATATTAAAGTAAAATTTACATATATATTCTATTTCAAAGCTCATATTCTAGATCTCATTTCTAAAAAGTATCATTAAGCATTCTAGATCTAGCATAAGGAAATCGTCCGTTTTGCATGGCAAGTTAAAGAAAATCAGTAGGTTGCATGCTCTAGATTTCCTTTTCTGTTTTAAAAAAGATTAAATCTAGAAATCAGTGCATATCTCATTGGCTGCACAAATATCAATCCAATATTCCAAGGAAATCTTTCTTTCCTTGGTTCCTTTTTCACCTATTTAGCTAGTTTTAACTTAGTCTTTTTTGAGTTAAGGTAGGCTAACCCAAAGGTACTATTAAAGTGTTTTTGGGAATATTTTATTCTAACATGCTTGCTGGTTTTAAGCAGGTATAACAGAAAATAAAATAAGCTGCTGTTCGAAAGTGGCCTCGGGAGCGTTCAAATCCCCCCAGGGGTCTCCTTGTTCACTAAAATTTAAAAATTTTGGAAAGTTGCGAGATCTTGGTTTCATCCCATAGAAGGACCAAGAGATTTCTGATATTTCAGTTTTCTGATATTGTAACCAATAATAAAAGAAAATATTTTTTGAGTAGGCTCTTTCGAGCCCGCTCCCCATCCCCTTAAGGGGGGATCTGCGTCCGTTTCACTTTTTTGCATTCTTCCCTTTTTTCTACTCCAGTTTAGTACTAACATGTAGGATTGTATACTTTGATATAATTTTGCATTATTCCATATTTTAATTTCAAAATTAATCATACTACTTACCCCACGACTTCCCGATTGACCCACAAGGGGAAAGAGATGCATGGTAGGACTAATTAGAAAACCGGTGTTGTGTATATTTGATTCCATTTTCATTAATTGTTTTTTTAATCATAATAAAATCAAACCCTCCTTGATTCCCCGATTGAGGTCCACTTAGATCGAAAGAGGTTGCTGGAGGGTTTTCCTTTTAACAAGAACATCTACTCTAAAACTTACTAAAAATAACAAAGACTCCAGTTTGTATGCTCTGTACTTGGCTACGGTTCATCTGATCAATCAAGATCCATCAAAATAACTTGAGTGACTAGAATAATTAGGATTCACTCTCCCCAAATTGACAAACCATCAGGTGAAAATCCAACGCCTCGATCAAACCATTACAGTGGGAAAATACCCAAAGGAAGCAGGAACTCCTGAAAAGTGACCTCGGTGTGTCGATCTCTGTTACACCTTCAGGTGCATTATGAACAACAGCCTCAGAGACTCCATTCATCCCACATATTCCTTGCGGGTAGCCGTGACTATTTAGTTTTGGACATACTTCAAGTACCCCCTAGGTATATCTGGAGTCCCCTCACCTAAGTTAAATTACTCATATTTTTACATTAGTTTAAAATTAACCAAGATATAATTGCACAACATTCATTCTAGCACTTGCAAGCAAGGCTTAATCATTTTTTGACTCCATTTTCAAGGCACTAGTCAGTTATTTATTTCTTTCAATCTATATGTGATTGGGTGTCATTTTCATGCTTACTTGTGATTATCTCATCATGTTATTTGTTGTTTACAATTTTTAAATAGAAACTCCTAAAAAACTTACTCTTTAATACCATCATCATACTAAATAATTTATCCTTAGTAACTTAATAGGGTCTACCCCCCTTGGCTTCGTTAGGAGTTGAGCCTAAACGGAGGAGTCAAGAAAAAGGTGACAGCCTTGACTCGAGACTTGCCCCCAAGGACACACCGAGTGGCTTGAAGATTTATGCCACGTAACTCAGGTGTGTGAAAGGTGGCAACACTTTTTGGCACCATTATCGGGGATAAATATTTTTATTCTCGGGTATGACTTAGCTTAACTTTTTTCTAAACAACTAAAAAGATATAATAATAAAAAATTTGATTGATCTTGTCTTTAAAAAACATAAAAATTAAAACTCAATCCATCTGCTGAATCCATTGTCTAACATCCCTCCAAGAATCTATACTCGAAGAAACTGCCATCAATTATTCAATCCTCTCCCTGATCCTGAAAGGTTTATTAGGGAAAGATTGAATAGGAATACTTCTCGTAGAAACCTTGAAAATTTAGGAGACCAATCCCTCTCAAATATCAATCACATATTTGTAGAGAGTCATGTTCACCAATTTTAAGAAATGATGGAATTATTCAAAACCCTTGACTTTTCTCAGATAGCAGGTGCTCCCCATTCCATTCCAAAAGATGCTATGAAGAAGCTCCCCATATTTTAGGGCAATAATGCCATCATTATCAAGTCTCACCTTTGAAAGTTTGAAAAGCACCTGGTCAGTTATTGCAATGATGATGCCCATGACCATGACGATGTCAAAATGAATCTCTTTGCTTTATCCTTAGAAGATGATGATGAAGAATGGTACCTCGACCTAGATGATGATTCATATAAAACTATTAGTGAATTCCTAGAGGGTTTTAAGAAGAAATGGGGAGAAAAGAAAGAACCAAGACATCTACTTGCTGCCCTTCATAACATTAAGAAGATGGAGAATGAAAACATGGATGAATTTAACACTAAGTTTAGGCGTGTGGTTGCAGACCTCCCTAAAGAAATCAAGCCAAAGGATGCCTCCATCCTCATAGCTTACATCGAAGCTTTCACTGGTGATTTGAGGTACCAGTTAAGCGACAAAGAACCGACCAATCTAAAAACTGCTCAGGAATTGGCCGAGAAAATAGAAAAGAATATGCAGTCTTCAGGATGACTATATGTAGCTTTACTATGTGACTTTATTGATAAAGAACCTTTCGAGTATGAAGAAGCAGTAGAACGAAAAGAATGGAAGGATGCGATGATAGAAGAGTATCAATCGATCATGAAGAATGATGTTTGGGATGTTGTCCCAAGACCAGAAGGGAAGTCAGTTGTAACTTCCAAATGGATCTACAAGATAAAGCATGCTGTAGATGGTAGCATTGAAAAGTATAAGGCAAGATTTGTGTCTCGGGGTTCTCTCAAATAGAAGGAATAGACTATGAACCTTTGCACCTATAGCCAGATACACTTGCATCAGATTGGTACTTGCTCTGGCTGCAGTGATGAAATGGAAGATACACCAAATGGATGTCAAGACTGCTTTCTCTAATGGTGTAGTAGAAGAGGAAGTGTATGTGGAGAAACCACTCGGTTTTGAGAAACATGACAGGGATCCTCATGTGTGTAGATTGAATAAATCCCTATATGGTTTGAAACAGGCACCCAGGACATGGTACGGTAGAATTGATAGCTTTCTATCCAGTTTGGGCTTTACCAAGAGTAAAGCAAATTCCAACCTTTACTACAAGGTGGAAGATGGAAACCCAGTGATACTTCTACTATATGTAGATGATTTGTTTGTGACAGGTATGGATGGGTTGATTGTTGATACGAAGAGAAAGCTTCTTGCTGAGTTCGAGATGAAGGACTTGGGAATGATGCATTATTTCCTAGGTATGGAGGTGTGGCAGACTACAGATGGAATCTTCCTTGGACAAGGAAAGTATGCAGTAGAGATCCTGAAGAGATTTCGGATTATGGATTACAAGGCATTAACCACACCTTTGGCATCAAACCTGAAGCTATTGAGTGATGCTTCATCAGAGACAGTTGATGCCATGATGTATCATCAGATGATTGGGTCCTTGATGTACCTGACGAACATGAGACCAGATATTTGCTTTGTTGTGAACACCTTGAGCCAATACTTGAAAGATCCGAGACATGTTCACTTGACTACTGCAAAGCATATTCTAAGGTACCTGAAGGGTACAATTGATTATGGGCTCATGTATAAGGCTGATCAAAGGATTAACCTGGAGGGTTATGTTGATTCATATTGGACAGGTAGTGCCATCGATAGGAAGAGCATTTCAGGGTGTTGCTTCAGTGTGGGATCAGGTGTGATATCATGGTTTAGCAGGAAGCAATCCTGTGTGGCACTAAGTATAGCTAAAGCAGAGTATGTTGCAGCCTATTCAGCTAGTTGTGAAACAGTATGGCTGAGGAAGCTACTGTCTGATTTCTTTGATCTTCAGTTAGATGCTACTTGTATATACTGTGACAACCAGAGTTGTGTAAAGTTGTCATAGAATCAAGTATTCCATGACAAGTTGAAGAATATCAAGATCAAGTATCACTATATCATGGATATGGTGTGGAGATGAGCAATGAAGCTCTAGTATGTTGCAATAGACAAACAGATAGCTGATGTGTTGACTAAGCCATTGGCCGGGGTGAAGTTTGAGTACTTCAGGGACAAGCTTGGTGTTCTCCAGATCGAGGTTCCTCCCAAGAGGAAGTGATGTGTCTGTGCTGAGCCCTTCTGACATGGTGAGAGGATTGGTTCCTTCCATGATCAGATGTAAGTGTTGTGTCATTCTGACATGGTGAGAGGATTGGTTCCTTCCATTGTCAGGTGTATGTGGATGCCACATCCAGCATGAAAAAGAGTTGGCTCTGTGAAGACACGTCTAGTATGAAAAAGGACTAGCTCTGTGTAGATGCCACATCCAGCATGAAAAAGGGCTGGCTCTGTGAAGACACATCTAGTATGAAACAATACTAGCTCTGTATAGATAGCACATCTATCATGAAAAAGGGCTGGCTATGAGAAGACTCATCTAGTATGAAAAAGGACTAGCTCTGAGTAGCTGCCACATCTGGTATGAAAATGGACCAGCTCTATGATGCCTCATCTGGTATGAAAAAGGACCAGCTCTGTGATGCCTCATCTAGTATGAAAAAGGACTAGCTCTGTGTAGATGGCACATCCAGTATGAAAAAGGGTTGTCTCTGTGAAGACACATCTAGTATGAAACAGGACTAGCTCTGTGTAGATGGCACATCTAGCATGAAAAAGGGCTGGCTCTAAGAAGACTCATATAGTATGAAAAAGGACTAGCTCTGAGTAGATACCACATCTGGTATGAAAAAGGACCAGCTCTATGATGCCTCATCTAGTATGAAAAAGGACCAGCTCTGTGATGCCTCATCTAGTATGAAAAAGGACTAGCTCTGAGATGATACATCTAGTATGAAAAAGGATTGGCTCTATAGAGGTTCCTATGATGAGAAGAATCAAGAGATAACACCTGTGATGATGCCCAATGATGATCCAGATCGAGCGATGATGATCCAGCAAAAATGATCTAGATTGAGTAATGATCCAGATCCAATGATGATGCCCAGTGATGATCCAGATCTAGTGATGATTTCCAGTGATGATCCAGACCGAGTGATGATCCAGATCCGATGATGAAGATGACTTGAAGATGAAGATGAATTGAAGATGAAGATGACTTGAAGATGAAGAAGACTTGAAGATGATGAGGACTCGATGATGATCCAGAAGATATAGAGAAGAAGGCTTGTGCTGAAAATTGTGTCGAAAGAATACCTTCCTAGTTAAGAGGGAGTGTTGATGTATATGTAACTTTGGAATGTATTTCACATGTATTTCTTATATATTGTAACCCGATGTTTATTCTGGGATGTACTTGAGTTATGTCATGCCCCGATGTTCCTATCAGGAAGGCCTATCATGTAAATAAGTCATGTCAAGTCATTGTGGGTAACCCTCCTATTGTCTAAGGGTTAAAGTCCCCGTAGTTTCAGGGCACTAGGGTTATTAGACTCTCCTGGTAGAGTTCGGCCCTCGTAGGGTTTTAGTCATATCGGGATTAGTATAAATAGAGAACTGGAGTCTTTATTTATCACACAACTTATACGCACTCAAGTGTAGCGCATAGTTGAGGAAGGAGAAGACACTGGGGCTAGACAAGAAGAAGGTTACTATTGTCGGGAGATCACTTACTGTTTTGGGGATTTTCTATTTTGGTGTTGATTCTATCTCTGAGGAAGTTGCGGGGTTTTCACCATTTATGGTTTCCCTGAGGATAAACACTATGTTCATTATCTCTTGTGTTTGATTGTTGTGCTTGTTATTCTCTCAGTAAATATCCAAATATAATGCTAGCTTAATGATGAGATTCTAACATGGACAGCCACCAATTGAATAGTTGAAAAACCATCCGCAATTCAGAAGGTGCGCCATGTAGAGAGTGCAGGCGTGTGGGGAGAATGGAAATCCTGGCGTAGTGGTCTTGTTGTCAACAAATAGATGCCCCACTAACAACAAAACAATGAAGGGTGGTGGTTGGATGAGACAAGGGAGGATGAGTTAATAGATTGGTGACACATGGCTTCCCCCCCCATGGCTCAGGATTTAACTTTCCCCCTCCTTACCCTTAGGAAATCATGCCCCTTCTTAATTTAGTTCCAGTGAACATAGCTGGCTAGGTTCAATTAATTAAGATGCATATTTACATGATTCCACAATTTAATATGTATGCCTCATGTCCCGATATACCATCGGTAACAGTTCCAATCACTGACACATAACACAACCGAATCGATGGTGGGGATTTTGCCTTCAGCTCCACACCATGATTCATTACAATATATACATCACATACATTAATGCAAATGAGGTCAAAATCAGGGTGTTACATTCCCCTCCCCCTTCAATAGCACTGTCCTCAGTACTTTGCAAAATTCAACAAAATGCTACACTGGTACCGCCTCAGTGTTCTGCAGAATTGAAAAAAAATGGATGTTCCAATCACATGGCATCCTCCAGCTCCCATGTAGCCTCTTCAGGTCCATAATGCTCCCATTGCACCTTTACCTACCCTATGTCCCGATTTCAGAGCATTGTGACCTTCCTGTCAAGGATGCGCATTGGCTCGATTTGGAACTCTCCCTCGGGTTCCACCTGAATCACAACCCAATTTATCACATGTTTAGGATCATGTACATATTTCTTAAGCAAAGAAACATGAAAAACATTATGAGCTATAGTTCTAGCGGGAAATGCAATTCTATATGCAACAGGCCCTATTCTTTCAAACACTTCAAACGGCCCACAATATCTAGGTGACATCTTGGCACAACTTCCAAGATTTAAGGAACTTTTCCTTGCTTTTACTCTAAGGTAAACATGGTCCCCAACACCGAACTCTTTATTCATCCTATGCTTATCTGCATAGCTTTTCTATCTGTCCTGTGTTGCTTTCAGATTCTGCCTAATCTTTAAAACCTCTTGCTCCATTTCCTTGACCAATTCTGGTCCAAGCACAACTATGTTCACTGGGTTATCCCAAGTCACTAGTGTCCTACACCATCTTCCATACAAATCTTCATACGGACTCATCCTCAAGGATGCCTGATGTCCATTTTTGTAAGCAAACTCTACCAAGTGTAAGTATTCTTCCCACTTAGTTGGTTTGTCCATCACATACATGCAAAGCATATCTTCAAGCACCTGATTCATTCTTTCTTTCTACCCATCTATTTGAGGATGGTATGCAGTTCTGAAGTTCAAATTGGTACCCAAATTTGCAAACAACCCCTTCCAAAAATTGGAAGTGAACTTGACATCTCTATCAAAAATTATTTCCTTTGGCAATCCATGCAATTTGAAAATCTCCTTCATGAAAATCCTTGCAATGTCATTAGTCCTATGTGTAGACTTCACTGGTATAAAATGTGCTACTTTGGTTAACTTGTCTACCACAACCATGATGGAATCATGTTGTCTCCAAATTATCGGCAATCCTGTGATAAAATCCATGGAAATAATTTCCCATTTCCATTACGGAACTAGTAAAGGCTGCAACAAGCCTACTGGATGTTGATGCTCAACCTTTACCTATTGACATTTCATGCACCTTGAAATTTACTCAGCCAGGTCCTTTTTCATTCCTGGCCAATAGTACTATTTTCTAGCTATAGCAATTGTCTTCTGATATCCTAGGTGACCAAAATATGGAGCTTAATGGATTTCATCCATAACAACTCTCCTCAAATCTGCTACATTCGGAATATAAATTCTTCCTTTATAAGTGAGAAGTCCATCTTCTTCCAATTTATATCCCTCATACCTCTTCTCAAGACTTTGCTGCTGCACTTTGTCTTTTACCTATTCGTACAATTCATCTCCGGCAACATGATTAACAATCTGTTGCCTCAAATCTGATTGGCAAATACTGAGAGATGCCACATGCATTCCTGTACCTTCCGACTGAGTGCATCAGCTATATTTTTCTCTTTTCCTTTTATGTGCATGATTTCGAAATCAAACTCACATAAAAATTCCATCCATCTCTCTTTCCTAGCATTCAGAGTAGGCTGATCAAACAAGTACTTCAGTCCACAGTGATCTATTCTAAGTTCAAATCTTCTACCCATCAAGTAATGTCTCGACATCTTGAGAGCATGTACTATGGATGCAAGCTCTAATTCATGAGTGGCATAGTTCTTCTCATTCTCCTTCAACTTTCTTGACTCATAACATATCATGTGGTTGTCCTGCATAAGGACTCCTCCAATCCCTTGCCCACATGCATCGGTACATACCACAAAGTATTTTTCTGGATCTACAACTTTCAATATTGGTGCACTAGTGAGAATATTCTTCAACCACTGGAAGCTTTCTTCACACTTCGAAGTCCATTCAAACTTCATCCCCTTCTTTTGCAAAGAAGTGATGGCATATGCAACCTTAGAGAATCCTTCAATGAATATCCTATAGTATCCTGCAAGTTCCATAAAATATCTTACATCCGTCACATTTATTGGAGTAGGCCAATTCATGATGGCTTCAATCTTCTCAAGGTCTACTGATATACCCTCTTCTAAGATAATGTGACCCAAATACTAAATTCTATCCCTGTAGAAGTCACACTTGCTTAGCTTTGCATACAGCTGATGTTCCCTAAGCACTTGCAATGTCAGTCTCAAATGTTCTTCATGTTCTTCCTCATTCTCAGAATAAACAAGAATGTCGTTATGGAATACAAGAACAAACTTGTCCAAATACTTACTGAAGACACTGTTCATAAGGCACATAAATGTAGATGGTGCGTTTGTGAGACCAAATGGTACCACTACAAACTCATAATGTCCATACCTTGTCCTAAAGGTTGTCTTATGAATGTCTTCATCCTTGATTCTCACCTGATGGTAACCAAACCTCAAGTCAATCTTGGAAAATACCTTTGCTCCTCTAATTTGATCAAAGAGGTCATCAATCCTAGGCAAAGGATATTTATTCTTTGCAATAACCTTGTTCATATATCTGTAATCAATACATAACATGAGTGTACCATATTTCTTCTTTAAAAATAGAACCGGTGCTCCCCAAGAAGACACACTTGGTCAGATATACTTCTTTTCCAACAAATATTGCAGTTGCATCTTCAACTCTAGCATCTCTAGTGTACTCATTCTATAGGGTGTCTTGGATATTGGTGCTGCTCTTGGCACAAGTTCAATAGTGAAATCGATGTCCCTCTGTGGAGGAAGCCCTGGAATCTCATCAGGAAACACATCCTTGAATTCCTGTAACACCTGATAGTCCTCAAACCTAGGAGTCTCATCTCCTATTGGTTCCTGAATATGAGCTACATACAACTAGAAACCTTTCCTATAGAACTTCTTCAACTACATTGCTGAAACCTGTCTTACTGAAATTACCTTCGGAATACCTTTCACAACTACCGGGTTTCCTTCTTCATCCATGCATTCAAATTTTTTGTTATAATAGTCAAGCTTCACTCTATGAGCTTCTAACCAATCAATTCCAATGAGAACATCATAGGAATCAAGTGGTAGAACATTCAGATTTACACAAGTGATCAATCCATTTATAACCAATGGACACTTCTCTACCAATTCACTGACTTTCCTCTTAGTCCCAATGGCTAGCTGGACTAACCAAGATTTTCCATGTTTTACCTTCTTAAAAGAACAAATATCCACTACCCTAGGAGTAATGTGATTGTGAGTAGAACCAGGGTCAATCAAAATAGAAACAAATTGTTCAACAATCTTACCTGCAACTTCAACCACTGTTGACTGGTGATCTGCCTAGTGGTCCTCCAGTGCTGCATAAATTCTAGGGACTGCCCTTGCTACTTGACCCACTATTTATACTTCATGAATGTTATAAGCTGGCCTTGCACTTTCATTCTCAAGTGGACAATATCTACACAAGTGGCGTCCTTCACATTTCCAACATTTGAGTGGCCTTCTATCATGTTGTGGATCCTTAGGATTTTCTCCTGACACTCCAACTGGCTTACTTGCAGCTTGGGATGGCTACTTCTGTTGATTCCTAAATCTAGAAGTTTTGAACCCTTTCTTTCTTTGGTCAAACTTCTCATTCTTATTGTACTTCCATGCCTTATCGTAATCAGGTTTACCTTTGCTTTGCTCATAGTAATACTTAGCCTTCCTTATTGCTTCTTCGAGATTTCTCAACTCATAGAACTCAATTCTATCTTTGTAAGCTTGCGGCAATCCACTCAGAAATCGTTGGATCTTCAATTTTTCATCTCTGATGTACCGGACATACCTCAACAATTCCAAAACTTATTTGCATATTCATCCATGGTCTGCTGTCCCAATCTCAGCTCATGGAAATCCTTGATCTTGTCATCATAATACCTGTTAGAAAGGTATTTCTTCCTGAAATACTTCTTGAACTGTTTCCATTTCAATTTTCTTTCGCTGATCCTCTTTACTTGCTTGAAGTGTTCCCACCAAATGGATGCTCGTCCATTCAGATTGAATATGTCAGCTCTGGCCTTCATATTTCCTGAAGAATCCTACACCTGGAAGTACTTCTTTCTTTCAAAAAGCAAATCTTTAGCTTCTTGTCTCATCTTTATCTCACCATCAAATGTGGGAGGGTTTAGCTTTCCTAAATTCATCTCGAGAGCGATCCCTCTGGTGCCTTCTTCTTTTCCTTTTATTAGAATATGATCTTGTATCTCCATTGGATTCTTCAAAGTCAGATGATCCACTGGAAGTCCTTCTTCTTCTCCTAGTGCTGCTCTTACTGCCTTCTGGCCTTGATGTACTTCGTCCAGAATCTATATTTTTCTGTAAATCTATCAAACTCTGCAATATGGTGGCATTCAACTGATGTTGCTCTTCCTGGGCTTTAACGAAGCTTCTCATTGTGGCCGCAACCTCAGACGGTGTCCCCTAGAATCTCCTTCCATTAGACTCTATGTCATCATTTCCATTATGGACATTTTCTCCCATGGCATCTTCTGCTCACTCGTAACAATCCCGAGCATCATACCCATCATGGGTTCTCATGACTGGACCACCTCTTGGATTACCACACTGTTCTTTCTGGAGTACTGCTCTTGGAAGTTATGTAAAGTTCTACAAATGTGTTAGTAGAAAAATGTTAGATGCATAACATTAATATCAATCAAAACTACTTACCTTTTCTTCTGGATTTTTTTTTATAAACAAAAATTATGCTAAAACACAGAATTTTACCTATTTCTTTTCATCCCTATGACCGCTGATAATCTGCTGAAATCCGCTAAAAACCTACTGGAAGATATTCAAAAACTGCATGAAAAATCACTAAGAATTTCCTTCAAAGAACCCAAATTTCCTTAGGCCCAATCGGACCTCATCCCAGGTACTTTTTTTATTCTTCAGTGGTCAAAACAACTACACTTCTGATCTACATCGACAAGCAAGTTGACTATGCATTGGTGGTCTGTTGTTGATTTCATTCTAGCATTTTCGGTGGGCAAACCAGCTAGACTCCTAATTTGTATCGGCGAGGAAATCAACTATGCATTAAGTGCATAGTCTGTTGAGTAGCCGCAATGGCAGAAAATGATCTTCCTACCATTTCCGCGATGAACACGGATAAGCTTCCAATAGGCGATCTGATTATCAACAAATTTCTGATGCTTTTTAGCTCTTCATCGACGATTTGTTGGTCTATTCCCTTCCATCGTTTCGGCCCCGTAGTGTTTTATCGTTCTGAACTTCATTGGCAAGAGCATAACCTGTTAGTCACCCAGCTTTTTGCAACGGTGGCCAATAATCTCCTTAAGTCTTTCTTACCCCTAAGTCTATCGACGATCAGAACCCCTAGGAGCTACAACATCAGCACTCGGATGTACTTAGTCTTTTCGATCTCCGTAATGGCGGAATTTCAACAAAATTTACCTATCGTAGATCATCGATGAACGCATCATCTGATCATCAGTGATGTGATCAACTAACCATTGCCGATGGCCGATGATTCCATGCCTTAGAAAAAAAATTGAAATTTTTCTCTTCCTTTTCGAACCTTCATCGGCTCAACGGTCACTTATTTTTTGCCGATCCTTTTGTTATCTGTCGGCGAAAACTTTCTCTATCTTCTGCTGACTTTGGAGGCTCCATCTCCAAGATCCTTCATCGATAAAGTAACTTCTTGGTACCACCATAATCCACTAACACCTCGGCATCGGCGAGTGGAAGACTAAAGCATCGATGGGTTAGTTTGATCAGCAACCACAATGACATCTCATCATCTTTGATACTTTTTCGATCAGCGGTCCAATATGCTAATGTTTTCCGATCGGAAAACTGAAGCATGATTTTGACTGGCATTGGCAGTCGGAGCTTCTCCCTATCAGAAGACTATTGCTTTAGGCTTCCGCAACAGCAGATGGATGAAACACTATCTTCTTCCAATGGCTGACGATTTCGGTCCTTAGAAAAAAAATTGAAATTTTGCACCATCGACGGTCAGAGGAACTATGCGTCGGAAGCATAGTGGTAGAGCCATCTGCAATGCCAGGTGCTCAATCAACTAATTTCCACCGATGATTTCAACACTTAAGCAAAATTTTGAAACTTTCTTCTTCTGTCGGCAATCGAAACCACTAGCATTGTTGCATCGGTGTTTTAGTCCCCACGACAGTTGTAACGGTGGAAACCCATTCAACTAATTCTTGTCGATGTTCATCGGTAGTTTCCCCATCTAACCATCGGCGATGAGAACAACTATCTTCCGCCGATCGCTGATGGTCAGACTTAGAAATTTTTTAAAAGTTTTTCCAGTTACCATCCATCAGGTGGCCTTCCCACTAAGTGCACGCTGCATCGGAAAATATTGTCATTGAGTCTTTCGATGGGCCAATAGTTCTGGCACTTAGAAAATTTTCTGAGTTTTCCTGCCACAATTTTCTGATTGTTGTTGGGCAGAAGGAAACCTACCTCTGCTATCTAATCTATCATGGACCATTCAGGCCCATACTACAACCAGGGCTCTGATACCACACTGTAACGTCCCTGACCCTCTGACCGACGAAGAGGACGCTACTATACATGAAATCATCTGGGGATCTAGCCCCATGAACATGAACATACATAAATATACTGCTAAAGCATGATACTTAAAACATAAAACATATTATGAATCATAGTCATTCATATACACAATGGAAGCAAAACATATCAATCGGCATTCATGCATATACAGATCAGCATTTAACATGTATAACATCATTCATCAACGGTAATTATAATTGCAGATACAAGTTAGGAAATAATACTTATCTTATAAATAGCTTGTTCCACAACCAGCTACGTCATTGCAATGTTCCACCCAACCATAGGCCCGCGTGCTCTTTAATCTCTCAACAACATTGCCACCCCTGAGCTGGGCATGATTCCCCAAGGAATAAGGAACTAACAGGCTTACACATAGCCAAGGATAACAACACCACCAGGCTACATAGTTCAACCAAGCCAACACAGTTGGGTTTATCAGGTGAACAATGGATCAGCCAAGCCAACAAATTTGGGTTTATCAGGCCATCTAGGAGCTGGGAAAGGCTAATGCTAAGCTAGTGCACCAACACCAGAACCAGACTGGCTTCTAGAATACCCACACACACCCAACATAAGGAAATCAATCCTTTCTCTGCAACGCAGTCCCTCAGACATGAATCTCCCTTCGAGTGATATTCAAGGGTTGTGGAGAAGAAGACCATCTCAACGGCTCTGTCTATGTGGTTCTCAACCCACCAGGTTTATCAAGCACCTCAGACCCTCATTCACCACTCCAATGCAGTCTGAGGACAAAACCACTGCATGTAAGCAGCCAAACAGCTCTTCAGGATTTTATAGGCAAAAACACGGTTCAGTAATTGTGGCTATTAACAGCCCACGAGCAACCTAAGCCCACAACAAAAAATATTCACTGCAATTGCTGAAGAAAAAAACACGGTCCATCAAATGGGAAGAGACCGAATCTCAATCTATGCGTGAAGGAAAAGAACAAGACACAGCTAAAACACATAGCTGGAAAGACAATCACAACCACAATTCCATGATGGAATAACAGCCAACGAACCATAGGGGAAAACAAAAGCAATCTATAGCAATTTCCGCATTTTACAGGAAAAACATAGTCGGAAATGCGTGGAGGAAGCTGCAACCAACGATTGGTGAGGAAAATCACAACAGTCTAACAATGATGGGAAAATACCAACGCTCTATGTGAACAGGGGAAGAAAATTCACAGACGAGCAAGGCAGTGTAAGAGGAATGGTGAACCCCACATCATAGATTTTCAATCCTTTTAACTCAGCCCATGTGAAGGTGGATGGACAGCCACCAATTGGATAGTGGACAGACCATCTGCAATTCAGAAGGTGCGTCGTGTAGAGAGGCGCATGGGGAGAATGGAAAACTTGGTGTAGCGGTCTTGCTGTCAGCAAATAGATGCCCTGCTAACAACAGAACAATGAAGGGTGGTGGTTGGATGAGACAAGGGAGGATGAGTGAAGAGAGTGGTGACACATGGCTTCCCCCCGCCCCCCCCCATGGCTCGGGATTTAACTTTCCCCCTCCTTACCCTTAGGAAATCATGACCCTTCTCAATTTAGTTGTAGTGAACATAGTTGGCTGGGTTCAATTAATTAAGATGCACATTTACATGATGCCATAATTTAATATGTATGCCGCATGTCCCGATATACCATCGGTAACAGTTCCAATCACTGACACATAACACAACTAAATCGATGGTGGGGCTTTTGCCTTCAACTCCACACCATGATTCATTACAATATATACATCACATACATTAATGCAAATGGGTTCAAAACTGGGGTGTTACACTTGACGGTCCTCCTACTGGAGGCCCTAGCGGTCCTAGCGGTCCTGATCCCAGAAATCAACCCCCTGCGTGCAGATTTTTCGTTAGTTATTCCTCATAGCAACCTATATTTCAGTCCACTTATGGTCCTATTGGTAATTATATGCCATATCAATATTACGAGTATGTACAACCCAACCGTCAGTTACCTTTCCTTGCAACTTTGGACTTACCAAATTTGTCCAAATTGATTAATGACCCCATTAGACACAATCCCTCGTGGCCTCCTATTCCAGTAAAGTTACCATCGGACATCCCAAAATTTGATGGGAAGCAGGGAGATGACTCGAAGAACCATGTTATGACATTCCACTTGTGGTGTTCTTCAAACTCCCTCATGGATGATTCAGTTCGGTTACGACTTTTTCAGCAAACTTTGACTGGTACAGCCGCGAAGTGGTACATTGAACTCCCACAACATTCATTTGTGGATTTTGGCTCATTGGCAACTGTGTTTCTTACACACTTTCAGCTCCCTATTCATTGTGAAATGGGTACTGATCTCTCAGCTTCTCTGCGACAGAACACCTCCACCCACATATCCGATCATATCCATGAGTGGAGAAGGCAAAGACGGTGTATTAAGGCCCCTATTCCAGATCAATTTTTAGCTGATTGGTTTACCAAATCTTTGTTGCCTCCTATTTCCTGAGATGTGGCCATGGGCAGTGTTGTTACTAAAGAGCAGTTTATTAGTCGTGCTCAGTACCTAGACTTGGTTTATTCCCAGCATGGAACTCTCTATGACCTGATTCCTCAAGCTCCTCGCCCCAGCACTGATCCTGCCAAGCCAGCAGTAGAAGTACCTGTTTATGGGATTGTTGGTTCAATCCAATCCCTATTAGTAGGGAAACCTGTCAACCAACCCCAAACTTCCACCCCTACTCCTTCGACTCCTAATATTTCCGTTGAGGTCAATTCTATCCAAAGTACTCAAACCTCGGGCAATAATAAAAAGAAGGGTAAAAATAGAAATAAAAAACCTGGAAACCAACAGGAAAATCCAATACCAACCAACAGTGATAACGATAAAGGGAAAAGAAAGGAAAAATATCCATGCCTGCTATGCGGAGGTGACCATTTCTCAAAGGAGTGTCCTCGTTAGGACAAAATCTCCCAATTTCTAAAATCAAATCCCGCACCCGAAGTACTCACGTATCTGTTTCCCTCTTAGCAACAACTGATAGACCACATGTCTAATCAAGGTAACTCTAGTTCATCGGAAGAAATTCATATGGTGTCATCAGATACCATTAATCTACAAACTCGAAGTCATACTTATGACAAACCCACAGATAAAAAAGAAGATCATTCTTCTTCAGGGAAAGCTCCCTCTACTAGTTCTCTTGAATCCTCATCTACTATCCCCCTATCTATCGAGAAGCCTACTCTCGACATGATTTTGCATCCACCTAAGAGTACTCTTTAGAAGGATGTTTTTAATCCCAATGCCTGAGCTGCTCAATTTTAGAATGTAGTTGAACATCTCACTCAGGCACCTTGTGCAATGTCTACCTTAGAAGTACTCCAAAGTTTCCCTACACAGTGCAAAAACTTGTTGACAGCATTAGGATCTTTAGACCTGGATAACACTAACTTGATTCATTTCAATGTTGATTACTACAAGTCTAGTTACCTCATAAACTTGCTTTTCATATCATTATGAAAGTAGTGGGAAAGAAAGTTTTTCGAACAATACTGGATGAAGGAGCTTCGACCTCGGTTTTGTCTCTGTCTTGTTGGAAGGGTCTTGGATATCCCGAGCTTGTAACATCACCTATGACCCTTAAGGCCTTTGATGGATGGCATTTCCAACCCCATGGTCTCATATCAGCTCCAGTGATCGAGCTAGGGGGAAAAACCATTTCCATTGAAGTAGAAGTGGTAGATGCCCCCTTAGATTACAACATCCTTCTAGGAAGAAATTGGTTCTATTCCATGACTGATGTCGCCTCAATAGTATTCCAAACAGTCCAATTTCTGCATCTAGGGAGAATTGTTACCATTGACCAGCTTGATTTCTGTACGTCGAATGTTACTACCTCCACAGCTAATAACATCCCCATGTTAGGCCAGTCCCCTCCTCCTTACCAGTAGATTGGGGTAGGCATGTTGAAGGACTCATCCCTTATGGGGATTTTTCCATCCACTCCTCCTAACATGGATACCATGAAATTCCATATTATCGCCTCATTTGATTATGAGCCTAAGGGTAAACAAGTTGTTGAGTCCACACTAAGCAATGTATGACACCATTCAAACCTTTTCCGATGATCACACTGATGACCTTCATCTAGTGGCTTCGGATCCTTACCATTTGCCGTACTGGTTAGAACCTTCTCTTCCCATTCTAGATTATCTCTCTGATACTTTTCCTTCCAATGATTCCATTATGGAGATCATGAATATGGACGAGTCCATTTGGGAGGATCACCATCATAGATCCATGTTCCTCCCCAACACCAGTTCGGTTAGCCATGATTATGTATCCTTGTTTCCTACTGATATTGTCAATGTAACCCAAATTCCCATATTGCTGTAAGATACAAATTCTGAAGGAAACCTTTGCAACATTACTCAAACGAGTTTGATTGACATATCAGCCAATCCTGATACTATTGAGCATGTTCATGTTGGGCAGAACTACTCGACAAATGAATCTGAAGCATACAAGGCACTTTTCAAAGAATTCTATGATATTTTTTCCTGGTCCTATGAAGAGATGTTGGGGATTGACCCATCCATTGTGGTCCATGAGATTAAAACCTATCCCATGGCTAAACCTGTCACGAAAAAACTAAGGCAAGTCCATCCTCAGAAAGCCGCAGCTATTAAAGCTGAAATTGAGAAACTTCTCAAAGATGGGTTTATTTATCTTGTACCCCTAACGAAATCGGTATCGAATGTTGTCCCTATCAATAAAAAGCAGGGCACCATTAGAGTCTGTATTAAATTTAGGGATTTAAATAAAGCTTGTCCCAAGGACAACTTTCCTACTCCGCATATCGATCAAATTATCGACAACTGTGCTGGAAGTGTCATCTTTTCATTTATGGATGGCTTCTCTGGCTATAATCAGATTGAGATATTACCCTTCGATCAACATAAGACAGCATTCATTTTCCCATGGGGAACCTTTGCATATAAGATGTTTCCTTTTGGCTTGAAAAATGCTGGAGCCACGTTCTAGCGCGTAATGTCCTATGCATTTCATGATATTAAACATATTATTGAACCGTACCTTGACGACCTCTCTGCTCATTCACAGCGATGGGAGGACCATCCTAGTCATCTTAGAGAGATATTCCTGAGATGCCATCATTATGATATACGGCTCAATCCACACAAATGTGTTTTTTGCATTGAGACGGGACGTCTGCTAGGTTTTGTGGTATCCAAAGATGGCATCCAGATTGATCCTTTGAAAATTTCCACCATTGTAACTCTACCAGCCCCAACTAATCTCCTTGAACTCCAAATTTTGCTAGGGAAGGAAAACTTTCTCTGTCGTTTCATGTGCAATTTCGTAGAGAAAATGCACGGTTATATGCGTCTCCTCAAGAAGAACACCTCGCTCTTCTGGGATGACCAGGCCCAATGCGCCTTTGATAATCTTAAGCATGCTCTGAGTCATTCACCCATGATACACCCCACGGATTATTCAAAGGACTTTCTTCTGTATATTGTTGCCTCCGCTACTACCATCATTATGGTTTTAGTGTAGGAAAATATCCACGATCGGGAGCACGTGATTTATTATGCCAGTAAGAATCTTATGGATTTCAAAACTCACTATTCATGTGTGGAAAAGTTAGCATTCACCACAATAATTGTGGTACAAAAGTTTTTTCACTACATTCTGCTCCGCACTACCACTGTATTGGCAGACCAGAACCCTATGTATTACATCCGGACTCATCAGGTGCTCGGGGGCAAGTACTCCCGATGGATAGTCATACTAAAAGAGTTTGATATGGAATTTGCTAAAGCCACATCAAAGAAATCCTTGGTATTTGTCGATCTCATGTGTGATCTTCCCTATGCTTCAATGGAATATGAGCCCAGTGATTCATTTCCAGATGAATTCATGTTCCTGATTAGAACTACCAACCCTTGGTATGGAGATTTTCTTATTTATCTCCAAACACAACGATTTCAGTCGCATTTATCCCATGATGATCGCCACTGTATCCATCACCATGCGAAATACTACCTCATCCTGAATGATGTAATGTCCCAGTTTTGACCCCGTTGCATTAGATGTATATGATGATGTATATATTGTAAATGATCAGGGTGTGGAGCTAAAGGCCAAGGCCCCACCATTGATCGGTTAGGTTATGTTTTGGATTTTAATTTGTCACCGATGGTATATCGAGGCATGCGGCATATATTATATTGGTCATCATGTAAATATGCATCTATAATTAATTAAATGAACCCAACCAGCTACAATCGCGGCAACTAAATCGAAAGGGGCGTGATTTTCACAAGGATAAGGATGTGGGGGAATTTTCCAACTTTAGCCAATGGGGCCAAAATCCATGTGTTTTATTACCTTGTTTATCCCAACCACTTTCATTGAATAATTGCTGGTGGTGGTTGAGGCAGTTAATTGCTTTGGGAGTGGGGTGGCAGGACTGTCAGTCCTCACCCACACACACACTCCACCACGACGTTTGAATTCACCATGGAAGGAAAAACCTTCATGCACTCTTCACTTAGGCAGACATTTTTTTTCCTCTCTCCACGACTGTGCAAAAATGCTCATGCCCTCCCTACTCGCGGCCATCGATTGTCTATCCATTCCCACATAGGGGCGAAGTCATCCATCCTCACGCAGGGGAGGAAGGCCTGTTTATCCTCGTGCACAATATTGGTCCGGGTCTTTGCCTCACGCAGTGAGCTGAGAGCAGTGCTCTGTCATCCATGTTTTCAGCTGTATGTTCTCCACCCAGACTGGTATAGTCGTGTAAGTTTCCTCGTCGTTTTATTGTTGGGTTTTGGGACTGTAATTCTCCCCATGAGTTATGGTCGTCATTCCCCCCCAATATTTGTGGTGGTTTTCTATATAACTAGGGACTGGTGCAAGTTCCCCACATGCACGGTCTGTTTGGAGCCATTTTTCCTCCGAGCGATTGGGTATGCTGTTGTGTTGGGACGGTTGGAATTCGCTCAGGAATTCATTTTCCCTGTTTAAGCTGTGATGGCTAATTTAATTGCCTGAGTGCAATGGGTGGTCTTAGGACTGTATTGGGAGCAAGGATGGGGCTTCATTTTACTTGATAAACCTAGTGGCTGGAAACCACACAGACAGAGCTAGAGGGCTGTCCTTCTTCTCCATCACCCCTGAATAGCACTGGAAGGGAATGCAGGGCCTAAGGGACTGTGTAGCAGAGAAGGGACTGATTCCTTGTGTTGGGTGTGTTTGGGTGTCTTAGAGATCAGGCTAGTTCTTGTGTAGGTGTTCTTGGCTCTGTAATGAGCTCACCAGCTTAGCAATTTTCCATCCCCATCTCCTTAGTGGCCTGGTAAACCCAACTCTGTTGGCTTGGCTGTGGGTTTTGTGTATCCTTGGCTACGTGTAAGCCTGTTGTTCCCTTATTCCTTGGAGAATCATTCCCAGCTCGAGGGTGGCAGCATTGCTGAGAGATTAAGAAGCACGCTGGCCTATGGTTGGGTGGAACGTTGCAGCGACGTAGCTGGTTGCGGGTCGAATTCCTCATAAGATAAGTGATCTTGCTTATTTTCCCTCTGCAATTATATTTCTGTTATTGAATGTGATGGACAATGTTGAATGAATGCTTGTGTGAATGCATGATTAATTCCACTGTGCAAGAAACATAATGGTAGCTGTGTATGTTGAACAATTGTCTCTACGCAATGATAAACATTCATGTGTGCATGTTTAACTGCAATGCATTTCGTTATCAGCATCCTGCTTCAGCATTTCAGCAGATTTTACGATTTCACATGTTCATGGGCTCTTAGCGTGGTGCTAGCGAAGTTGGGTCGCGTCCTCTATGCCGGTCGGGGCATGGGGACGTGACAAATGATACCTTGTATAGACGTGGGATTGATTCTATTCTTCAGAGATGCCTCACCCATGAAGAGGCTAAACATGTGTTGAATGATTGCCATTCTAGAGCATGTGGCGGTCATTTATCTGGGATGGCTATTTCTGGCCCTCTATCTTCAAAGACTGTCATGGTTACATCATCGTAACCGTTGATAAGCTCAAAGAGTAGAGAAAATAACATGGTGCCAGTTGGATTTATGATCTCCAACCATCCGACGAAGCATAGTTTTTAAAACTTTGTTAATGGCATCTACCTGACCATTAGCTTGTGGATAATATGGCGTAGAGTTTTCATGGTGAAAACCTAGCTTGGCACTCAGTTGCCCCATCATTTGATTATGGAAATGGGATTTGTGATCAGTAACAATGGACTGTGGGACTCCAAATCTAGCTATGATATGATTGAACAGGAAGAGAGAAGCAGTATTACCATCTTCCGCGTATGTAGGCATGGCCTCAGCCCATTTTGTGAAATAGTCAATGGTTACGATGATGTAACCATGCCCCCTGCCCAGAAACTCCTTTGCGCTGGCTATTTTTGGCCCTCTATCTTCAAAGACTGTCATGAGGCTATTAAGAAATGCCCACCTTGTCAACACTTTTATCCTAAAAAGCACACCCATCCTTCTCTGCTACACCTATTCATTGACATTGGCCCATTCACCAAATGGGGGATTGAATTCATGCATTGTAATCCTACCTCAGCCAAGGGGCATGGTTACATCATCATAACTGTTGACTATTTCACAAAATGGGCTGAGGCCATTCCTACATACGCGAAAGATGGTAATACTGTTGCTCTCTTCCTATTCAATCATATCATAGCTAGATTTGGAGTCCCACAGTCCATTGTTACTGATCACAGATCCCATTTTCATAATCAAATGATGGATCAACTGAGTGCCAAGCTAGGTTTTTGCCATGAAAACTCTACGCCATATTATCCACAAGCTAATGGTCAGGTAGAGGCCATTAACAAAGTTTTAAAAACTATGCTTCGTCGGATGGTTGGAGATCATAAATCCAACTTGCACCATGTTCTTTTCTCTACTCTTTGAGCTTATCAAACTTCTGTGAAAATAGACATTGGTTTCACGCCATTCCATCTTGTCTATGGACTCGAAGTTGTCTTACCGATTCTATGTTAGATTCCATCCTTACAACTTGTCGTTGAACTTCTCCTAGACACTTCCATAGTGGAAGAAAGATTTTTGTACTTGAATAACCTTGACGAGACTCACATAGATGCTGCCTTGGCTAATGAGGCACATGAGAAATGCGTCAAGGTGTAGTATGATAAATCCGTCCAACCTCGTGTCTTTAATGAGGGTGACCTAGTTTTGACTTATGATCAGAGATACGATAAACTAGGGAAGGGTAAGTTCGAGTCCATGTGCTATGGACATCTCGTCATTTCTAAGTTGTTAGAGGAAGGATCCTATGAGCTCGTTGCCTATGATGGAATCCCTTTGGGGAAACCTCACAATGGGTTGTACCTGAAAAGGTACTGTGCCTAGGTATTTCTTGGATAGTATCTTGTATATATGTATATTGCTTGGCTTTCAGCGTGCTTTTAGTATTTTCAAGACGGTTGTGAGTTTAGTGTCTGCATCTGTTTATACCATGTTTTGGTCATGCAGATGGCTTTATACGGCTTCACTGATGGTGCTTTCTTCCACACCTTGAATCTCACCTCAGCTGCTTGGGTCCTCTATTCCCCGGCTAAAGATTTGGTCAGTTCAGGAGTGGTTTGTATACGTCTCGCTACTAATAACATCGTCGAGTATGAAGTAGTCATCAGTCTCCTGACTGAAGTTGCCACCCAGGATGTTCGTAATCTGGTAGTCTTGATGGACTTACAACTCGTGGTTTTCCATTTAAACCATGTTTACACCATTAGAAACCTTGTGCTTCTCTGCCTCTTCCAGAGAGTATGTTTGCTGGAAAGATCATTTGAAACCATCACTTATAGGCGTATCCCTAGGGAACATAATGTAGTTTTTGACTCATTAGATAATTACATCCAAGATTGGCATATTTCCCACCAGTTTATTAGCACCGAAAATGAACCCAAGGTTGCGGAAAGGACTGCCTTTAGATAACAGCAAAACCTCTTTAGCCACACCTCCATCCTAGCATGGTCAGAGAGGGATCTCTCGTTCATCACCATAGCAGCTCCACATAAGGTTGTTAGTATTGTGTGTCACTAGTGTCTACTCTGCATAGGATTTTCAATCAGTATGATCAGGGGGCTAGGATCTTGAATAGGGAAAAGTGGGTCGAGGTAGGTACATGGTGAGGTTATCGGGGTTAAAGGACCATGGGCAAATGGAGTCAAAACCTACACAAGAAATGATTATAGATGGAAATAATGACCAAAGGTAGAAAATGGAGGCAAGATAGCTGCTAATTTCCCAATCAAGATATTTTAGCGGGTGTTTTGGAGGACACGAAATAACAGTCCATCTCATGGAGCATCGGCAAGATGAATTCCATGAGACAAAAATGAGCTGAAGATTGCAGAAAGGCCTGCCTCCGGGTAACAGCAAAAGTGCTTTAGTTGTGCCTCCAGCCCTGCGTGGTCAGAGAGGGATCTCTCGTTCGTCACTGGACCAGCTCCACATAAGGTTATCAATCTTGTGTGTCACCAGAGTCTACTCTGCATAAGATTTTCAATCGGTATGATCAGGGGGCTAGGATCCTGAATAGGGAAAAATGGGTCGAGGTAGGTGCATGGTCAGGTTATCGGGGTTAAAGGACCATGGGAAAATGGAGTCGAAACCTATGCAAGAAATGATTATAGATGGAAAGAATGATGAAAGGTAGCAAACGGAGGAAAGATATCACCGCAACTGAGCCCAACGTTGCGGAAAGGCCCGCCTCTGGGTAACAAAAAAAATTATTTAGCAGTGCCTCCAGCCTTGCGCGGTCAGAGAGGGATCTCTCGTTTGTCACCGGAGCAGCTCCACATAAGGTTGTCAGTCTTGTGTGTCACCAGAGTCTACTCTGCATAGGATTTTAAATCAGAATGATCAGGGGGCTAGGATCCTGAATAGGGAAAAGTGGGTCGAGGTAGGTGCATGGTGAGGTTATTGGGGTTAAAGGACCATGGGCAAATGGAGTTGAAATCTGTGCGAGAAACGATTATAGTTGGAAAGAATGACGAAAGGTAGCAAACGGAGGCCTGATAGTTGTTGATTTCCCAATAAGGAGATTTTAGCGAGTGTTTTGGAGGATGTTAGCACTCAGAATGTACCCAGGTTGTAAGAGGTAAATCCCAAGGTAACAGCAAAAACCACTTTTAGAAAGAAACTGGATTTTTTTTCCAGAGAGGGATCTCTCGAATACATATTTTACAAGGCCAGAAATATATATCAACACTCAAAGATTATAAAGGTGGTTGAAACAATATGCATAACCATTGGGCATGGGGTCACATATAAATAAATAACATAAAATCATATGCGCAGAAGTTCATCAGAGGCAAGGTAACCATTCAATCACAGTCATTCATTTAATCCATTTGGAGCAGAAGAAGTAGAGCACAGTCCATCAATACAGAGCATCAAGATATGAATTCAATATTGACTTTAGCAGAAAGTTTTATAAAATATTTGAAACGATGACCAGAGCATAATAAATATGAATTCCAATCATTCAACACTTTGTTCCAAATATGAAGAAAACATAATGGAGTGAACACAGGAAAAACAATCACAAAGAAAGAAGCACAGACTGTAATACAAATGGCGCAGGAATCTCTAATAATCTCTTCGCATTCAATTTCTTGCTCAAAAATATATGTCTTTCAAAAACATTCAACAACAAGACGGGTTCCAACCCCCATCTCATAAAATAGATGCAAATATATACATAAAATAATTTGATCTTCCAAGAATATTCATAACTGAATGATCGGCTTAATTAAAGTCTCGTAACTAAATTCCTAACTTTTAGGAATAAACTATAGCTTCAATCCTAACAAATCATTAAGCTAAAATCAACTTGGTAACAGGTCCTCGTCTAGTCAGCTCCATGGTGCGCGACATCTGTTCTCATGAATGAAGGATGTATTTTGTCTTTTCGAACCTTTCCACAGCTTTCCATTGCTCCGCACTTGGGGTATCATATTCCATCATCTCTCGAATTGACACTTCCAACTCCATGTAATCTTCGTATGATACCTTGGGCAATCCTCTCATGATGATTAGGAATTTTTGTAAGATTTCGAAATCCTCTGTCAATTTGTCCACAATAGCTTTCCCCGTTAATCCTTTTTCCAAATCATCAAATTTGGAATGATCCATGCGGCTTTGAACTAACAAGCTGTGATAGTGCTCCTGAGAGAACATCCATCCTCCTTCGTCCCAAAAGGATGGTAGACTGTCCTCAAATAGCTCTTTGAAAACCTACTTGAAGTTATTAACCTCTGAAAGCATTTCATTTGCCTTGTCCTGGACCATCTTCATTAAATGGTGCTTGTGGATAAACCTCTTAGCCCATAGTACTATTGATATTCTATCCTTTATTCCCATATCATGTAATTTCTGGTATGTCAATGAATTTAGAAAATTCAGTGTGTTATGGGTTGTGGTAAGGGGTCTTCTCTCCATGTGTTCATTTAATAACTTTAGTCTTTGGTGAGCCAAATTGATCAATATGTTTTGATCATCGATAAAGTTCAGATGGTGCCTGAATTTAGTGATTTCTATAGATAAGGTGTCCCAAATGATGTGCTTTGCCCCTTGGAGAGGACCTTTCCCAATGTTTCTTTCTTTTAGTTCATTGAATTTCTTCTACAGCTGATTCCTGTCTTGCAATATTTTATTTTTAATCTCACTTACTTTGGCCAATTCAGACTTGATCTTTTCATTTTCTATCTTTAACTCTTTTATTTCTTCGTCCTTTAAGCTGACCTGGGACATAGGTATTGACAATTCATCCGCAGAAAATTCATTCAATGGTTTATCAATATTTACAATAGACAAGTCCTCATCAATAGGAGTCTGACTCATCAATTCTTCCATGATTTCCTTTTCTTCGTTTTTGTCCCTTTTTAGCAAGGCAATTTGAGATATCAGTTCACTTCGTTCGGCTTCCCATCTGTCCTTTTCCTCTTGTAACTCGACAGCTTTTCCTTTATGTTCCATCATCCCCTGCTGCATTTTGTCCTTCTCTTCTTGCAATGTCAATAATTCGGGTGATTGAACATGTTCTGAGCCTGGGATCTTCAATCTTTTCTTCAAAACTTGGAGAGAATTGTCCTTTTCTTCCAACATTCTTCTGACAGCTTGGGTGTTATCTCTTTCATTGCCTGAACTGATAATATCTACTTGTAGCTTCTTAATCTGAATGGTATTGGCCTTATTTTCAACTCTTTCATGTTTCAATTGAATCTCTAACTTATCTACCAAAATTTGTAGTTTATTGATTCTCATCATAGCTTGTAACAGATTTGAATAAATAATATCACTTGTTTGCTTATGAAGCTGTATCTTATCAGGTACACTAATCTTAACCAATCTTAGTTCTATTTCTGCCACTTTCTTGTCGCTCACCATGGCCAATTTGAAGGTATTTCTTTATGTATCTCTGGCAGAAACCAGGGAGATTTTCGGATTGTTTAAATTCCTTACCTTCGGGAGTAAACTTCTTGTCTCTTCCAGAGACTGCTTTCTTTTCTCCATATAACTGGCCTTAAGCTCTTCCTTGGATTTGAAAATTGAGCTTGGTTCTGAACTATCTACACTTTTAAAAGAAAATTGATTTACTCGTACAGATTTCGTTGGGACTAAAGCAACTCTCTTGAAATCATCAGAAACCTCTTCACTTAAGACTCCACCAACTTGTAACAATCTTGCCTTTTTATGTAATCCATCTTCATCCACTTCCATGTTTTCAATTTCAGACAGACTCCTTTTAATTAAAACATTAGGACCTTCTCTCACTTGTGATATGGTAACTGGTAAAGTACTTGCATCTCCATCGGACCCTGGAGTTTCCATAAACTGCAACAGATTTGTTGTTTCATTCAATCCTTCAATAAACTGGTGTTCAAACGGTTTGTTTTTGTTGGCCTACTTCCTTAGGGAAATTATGTGGTGAGGGTCATAATTTTCCTTTGGCTCTTTTTGAAATTCCATGCTTCCCAATAATCTTTCAAGAAACACTAAGGCACCTTAATTTTTGAAAATAAAAGAGCCAACCTTGAGGGGGAATTTGATATTTGAAGATTTTTTAAAGGCTCCAAAATGTTCTTCCTCGGAATGCAACCTTTGCCTCATGAATTCTAATGCAAAAATTATGGGGGTAAGGAAAGCTGGTAATTTATAAGGTTCTCCCATGAATTCATATATCCTTAAAACAGTACATTTTTTATGTAGGAACCAGTCTCCGACTCAATCCTCAGGTGAGGATTGCATCAGGCATTTCATATCTTCTAACACACGGGGCAGCTCTTCATCGAACAACATTTTATACATCTCTGACATGATTGAATTGGCAAACTCAAACATGCTAATCTGCTTAGGCAAATCAGAAGAGAAGATGGTACTCAAAAACTATAATTTAGTGACATTTGAACACAGCAACATGTTCAACAAGTAAGTTTGAAATTTAAAGAACCTGACCTTTGGGAATTCACTTAACTGAAGGTGTATTTCTTCCACCAAGTACTGATCTAGACGAAATACAAGAACCGATTGAGACTCTGAACCAAATGAACTCATTGATGACTTCAGTTACGCGACAATCATCGTCAAGACCCAAAATTTGACAGACCAGGGATACCACTAATTGAACTTCATTTTTGAAAATATGAACATGGTAAGGTAGGAAAAGACCGTCTAATGACTGACCATCTTTCAAAATACTGGACAAAAATTTGCAACGGACTTCAGAGATACAACTTTTGTACAATTCAGCAAGAATAGACTCATTTACAGGTTCACGGTTGTCAGGGTAACTGTCGGGCAGGTTTAAATTTTTGCGGACAACTTTGGTATTTATTTTATAGAGTATTCGACAAGTAGATTGACTCACAATGACTCTTTGAGAAGGGGAATAATTGACTGTGCACCACTCTGCGAATTCTGGAAAATGCAGGGTTTGTTTGAGAGCAAAATAATATAAAAAGGATTTACAGACATTCAAGACATCATTTCCCTGTGAATTGTAGTGCCACAACCTTTCTTTACTGACTGATACGCTTTCTATGGATAGGAAAGGGTCACACACCCCTCAGTCTCTATCAACTAAATAATCTTCACTGTCATCTATAATTCGACCAAACCCTTGCAATTCCTTCTCTTGGTCCATAACTCAGTTTATAATGGCACTTAGATGGACGAATTATGGGTGTTTAAGCCTTACCTGTTTACAGTGGCTCGAAATTGACAGTCGAAGGTTGACGAATCCGTAGGTCTTTTTCACTCATTCGGCGCCAATAAAATAACCACGGAACAAGTCAACTTCCATTTTATAGGACCCCACTCCAGAGCGTGCCTTTGGTGGTTTCCTCTAAACCACTTTCACCTCCGAATTACACCATGAATGGCCACGTGGATAGTGACTTATATTCTGCAACCGCCCTTTACCTTTATCTACCGCACACCTTCGCGCTACGGATCTATATGTGACCGTTGATCAATTTCACCTTTATTTCTCCGCCGTCAGATCAGGTGGCACGTATCCAATTCCGCTGAGCGTCGTGGTATTATCCATCGTGCAAGTTTCTGCTCTAGATTCATCCACAATCGTAGATGTAATCTGCCTTTATTTCTCCATTGTTAGATCAAGTGACACGCACTCAATTCCACTAGGCCTCTGTTGTTTTAACAAGCGCGCGGGTTCATAAAGCGGAGCTTATACAGACCGTAGATCTCATCGGGCTGGATAGACGACCGTTGATCCATATACTACATTAAACGCCCGCATATACTTATCTTCCTTGCATCTTTTAGGGAGCGGATATAATACAGACCATTGATCTTCATCTTTTCACTCCGCACCGTCAGATCCTTTGACAAATCATTGTTTTTCGCCTTTTACCATGCTTTCATACTATAAAATTTTAACCAAAGTTTTGACAAGTGACCATTATTTTCTTTCCACCATGGTCTCTTTGCTCCCTTTCTAAATAATGGTGTTAACAGCTGGCTCCATCTAGGGAAGATATCCTCCCTACGAGGTATCAAAGAACTCATAAACCAAGTGCCTGTTTTTTATTTTTCACGATAACTTCCAGAAAACTCATCTTTTGTTTTTTGTAGATATATTATTTTTTGTTTTGAGAAAGGGAAAGCACGCCTCCTGTACCTTAGGGCCTTCACTGCGGGATTCAAATACATTAGGCTTACCATTCATGTTAACTTTGTAAAGAGAAATAAGTATCTACAGGCTATAATACAAATTTTACCTTCCTCTTTAGGACAGGTAATGTTTCAAGTACCTTCCATTGACGGGATTACTATCCAGAAGAACCCCGTTCGGATATTCCAGCAGAAATATATTTTTCCCTCTGTAACCAGTGACAACATAAGGACCTACCCATATATGGTCAAATTTCCCATGTTTTTCCTCTTTCGTACCATCCCACTTCAGGACCAAATCATCAATCTGAAACTGCTCTTCTTTGATTCTCCTGTCAAAAGTACTTTTCATTTTCTCCTGATGTGATTGCACCCTGTCATAAGCTTTATTCCTTTACTCATCCAATTCAATAATCTGATTTATCCTCATTTTCATATGATTTGGTTCTTCTTGCTGATCTTGGAAATACCTCATGACTAGGACACCTAACAATGCTGGAAAAACAACTTCAGTCCCATACACCAGTTGGAACGGAGACATGACAATCACCCTTTTGGTACTAATCCTGTCAGCCCAGAGAGCATACTTGAGTTTGGTGTGCCAGGACCTTTTTTTATCTTCTAACAGCTTCTTGATGATCCTCACTAGGCTTTTATTAGAGGATTCTACCAACCCATTTCCTTGTGGATAATAGGCAGTTGAATGATTGAGGCTTATATGGTACTTATGATAGAAATCAATCATTTTATTGGATTTAAACACAGCTGCATTATCTATTACTATTCTTCTGGGGCACCCGAATCGATCCAATATATTTGTGTAAATTGAACCAGGTGATAGATTAATTTTACTCACAACAATTAACAATTGATCATGCAAAATCACTCACAAAGAGACTGAAAATTGGAGCTGAACACTAAACTGTATTAAATCAGTGTACAATAGCCAACCCTATAATAACATAGGTTGCTGAATAAATAACATACATCAGGGATTCGAATGCATGAGGAGCAATTCGAATCTAACATAAAGCAAGCTTACTAAAAATAAGCAAATCCCCCATAGGTGTAAAAAATTGATCCCAAATCTGTCATGGAGCTCACAAATTGGAAAAATGGCTTAGGCAAGCAAAAGAGTGGTGGAATGGTATCTCATACATTCTTTTGCATGGAGAAAAGAGAGGAGGATGTGTAGGACAAAAAACTAGTCAACCTCACCTAGTCTAGCTTTTCCTTTTGCCTTAAAAGACTGAAAAAGCAGGGAATAAAGCAGAAAAAGCAGAAGGGTGCCTAGGAGGCCAGGAATAAAGCAAAATTGATTCCTTTAGCTCTCCCATGTGCTACATGAGTCAAATAAGGAAAGTTTGACCATTATAGATAGGAAAATGACAACTTGCACAAGGTGGGACACATGAACTAGGCTAATAAGACAGAAATAATTAAATTAATGTCTAAATGGGTAAACTATGGGTTGATTATTCTAACACCCCCCCTTAAGCCTGACTTATGAGTAATATATCAGAAAATTATAGGGCCTAGCAACAAGGCTTAGTCACCCTTTACATACTGCATGTCCATTTAAACAAGGAAAGAGGCAAAACCAACTTGGGAAAATCCTCCCTTAAACATGGACTGTAAAACAAAATTGTAGAATCTTGTCTTCACTCATGCTTTCACAGCATGATCAGCAATCCCCAGCAGTTATTTTAGATTGCTGAAGGTCTTCTCACAAAATTCTTTGGTGAAGATATCAGCTACTTGTTCTGAAGATGAACAGAAGAGTAGGTGAATGGTGCCATCATGCACAAGTTCTCTGATGTAGTGCATATGGATCTCAATGTGTCTGGTTCTCTACTTCTGAACTGGATATTTGCAAATTTGAATGGTACTCTAGTTATCACAGTAGATGATAGTTGAGTACTCTGGTTCGAAGCCACACTCTCCAAGTAAACCCTGCAACCATAAACATTGAGTTGTTGCATTAACAACTCCTCTGTACTCTGCTTCTGTAGATGAGAGTGCAATGGCACTCTGTTTCTTGCTTGACCAGCTGATTGGCCCTTCTGCAAGCATGAACACATATCCTGAAGTGGAATTTTTGTCTGTGCTATCATCTGCCCAATCACTGTCAGTAAATCCAATCAAATCAAGATCAGAGTTTGCTTTATAGAAGATCCCATGTGTCCTTGTTCCCTGAACAAAGTTAAGGATCCTTTTGGTTGCTTTCCAATGGAGCTCAGGAGGCTGATCCATGTATTTAGAAGCCACACTTATTACATAACAAAGATCAGGTCTAGTATGTGTCAAATACAACAAACATCCAATCAATTGCCTATACAGTGTATTGTTTACCATAGGTGAAGAATCAGCTTCTTCCAGCTTCACTACTGAAAGGAAAGGAGTTTTGCTTGCTTTGCAATCCTTCATTGTGAATTTTTTCAGCAAGTCCAAGGCATATTTGGACTGGTGCACCTTGATTCCAGATTTGGTTTGAGCAATCTCAAGCCCCAAATCTGTCATGGAGAAGGCTTGGTTCATAGCTCCTTTTAAGGAATCAATCTCATCCTTTGAGCTTCCTGTAATGAGGAGATCATCAACATATAACACAATGATCATTAATGAACCATTAACTAACTTCAAATATACATTTGGATCTGATTTGCACCGAACAAAATTCAGTGATAGCAAGAAGCTATCGATCTTGGCATACCAAGCCCTGGGGGATTCCTTTAGCCCATACAATGACTTTCTCAACCTACACAGAAGAGAAGGGTTAGTAGAAAAACCTTGAGGCTGCTGCATATATATCTCTTTAGTTAGATCTCCATTCAGGAAGGCACATTTTACATCCATGTGATGTACCTCCCATTGCCTTGAGGCTACAATGGCTAAGGATAGCCTGATGAAATCCATCTTTGCCACTGGGGAAAAAGTCTCATTGTAATCTATGCCATGAACCTGTGAGTAGCCATTGGCTACCAATATGGCCTTTTACTTTAGTGGTGAACCATCAGCAGCAAATTTGGTCTTATAGACCCACTTACACTGTACTAGTTTTCTCCCTGGGGGAAGATCCACTAGCTCCCATGTGTTGCTCTTCTGGAGTGAGCTGAACTCCTCCTTCATGGCTTTCTTCCATCTTGGATCTCCTGATGCTTCTTCATATGTTTGAGGATCAGACTCCACCATAAAATATCATTTTTCAGCAAACATAGGATCCTTCATGCACAGACCACTCTCAAATTGAGATCTAGTCCTCCTTGGGTCATTGGGATCCCCAGCTAGCTCTCCTACTGCATGTAGTGTCTTAGCTGCCCATTTTGGCCTTGTAGGGCTGTTAGGGTCTGCAATAAACTCATATCCATCAGAAAAATCAGAATCAGCATGTTCAACAAACTCTTTACTTACTTCTTGAGGTTCAGGTGGTCAAGAGGCTTCACCAACTTCCACTGCTGCAAGGGGTTCTTCTTCAAACTGAACACACCTTTCAATGAAGGATTTGTTTGTGCTCAAATTTATCAACTTGTACCCTTTTGAATCTTCAGAGTATCCAACAAAAAGACACTCTTGGCTTTGGGGCTGCAAAGCCTTCCTCTTCTCTGTCGGGATTCTAGCCCAAGCCTTTGAGCCAAAAATCCTGAAATGGGTCACATCTAGCTTGTGCCCACTCCATGCTTCGAAGGGAGTCATACCATCAAGATGTTTGTGAGACAACCTATTCTGGATATAGGCTGCACAATTGATAGCTTTGGCCCAGTACTTTGGTGGCAAATTTTTGGCCTCCATCATGCATGTTTCCATCTCCTTCAGTGATCTGTTCTTCCTCTCAGCAACACCATTTTGTTGTGGTGTGTAAGGGATAGAATGCTACATATGAACACCTACATCTACATAATAATTAATAAACTCAGACTTGACATACTCACCACCATTGTCATATCTGAGGGCCTTGATTTTTGTTCCAGACTAGTTTTCAACCAAAGCCTTAAAGACTTTTAATATGCCAAAAACTTCAGACTTGTGTTTCAGGAAGTGAACCCAGCAATACCTGGAAAAATCATCAATAAAATTCAATGCATATTTGGCCTGACTCATGGACATATGAGGGAATGGGCCAGCAACATCACTATGGATCATCTCGAGGGGTGCAGAGGTTATCTCATGACTAGCTCTCTCAAATTTGTGCTCTGGGTGTTTTCCTAGGATACAACCTTGGCAGACTCCTTTGGAAAATTTTATCTTGGGAAACCCTATGACAATCTCTTTTTCACTAAGATCAGAAAGATACTTGTAATTTAGGTGGCCAATTTTTTCATTCCATAGCTTGTTGGCTTCATTAACATGAATGAGAAGAGCAGAGGGGTTTGAGTAAGGTAGGAAGTGTGAGAACATGTATACCTTTTGAGCATGATTTGCAACTCCTTTTGCAATGACTCTACCAATTGAGATCTCTGTGATCTCAACTTCATCGGGGGAGAATATGACCTTCTTAGGAGACCCAGTGTGGGTCATCTGGTACACTGACAGGAGGTTGGAGGCGAGACCAGGCACATACAGCACATTGCTGAACTGACCATGATCAAGATCTATCCTTCCTTTGCCTTTACTTTCAGTGAGAGAGTCATCTCCCAGTACAATAGATGGTCCTTTCAACATGTCCAGTGAGGAGAAGGCCTCCTTAGTTGAAACCATGTGTCTTGAAGCTCCAGAATCAATGATAAAACTGGGTGAGCTTGATGTGCCAGCAACTAGAGCATGAACTCTCTCTCTGTCATCTGAACTTGATCCTCCTTCTCTCTTCTTTGAGCTTTCTAGAAGGGAGATGCCATTCTTCTCCAGGATTTGGGTCAGCATGGCTATCTGCTTTTTCATACAAGAGATTTCAAAGTGATTTCCCTTATTGCAATATGTGCACTTATTCATTTCACCTTTGTTCTTCTTCTTCTGGTAATTCTTCTTGGGACCTTGTGGATCCTCCGGAGACTGTTTCTTGTCTCTCTTTTGCTCAGGTGGATTTTTATCTTTCTTTTTTCCTTTTGAATCCACCTTCGAATCTCCAGCAATCAAAGCTTGATCTTTGGATGGTTTGATGGTGCCCATCATCACCAGCTTGTCTTGTTCTTGTGTGAGAGATTCCATGAAATCTGCAAGGCTAGGCATCTTCCAGGTTTGAGCTGTCATTTTTGTGGCATAGAAGGTCGAAACAAAGACTGAATAATCAGGGCCCGGCTTCTAGAGGATGGCCAGTACGAGCTGATCATCTTTCTTTTCGATACCACACTGTTTTAGCTGCAAAACTAGTGCTTTGAACTTGGAGAAATATAGCTGCAGGGATTCAAAGCTCATTGGACTCAGAGAAATCAGCTTATTTTTGATTTGATGTCCCCTCATCTCATCTGTCTTTCCAAAAATATCAGCAAGATTCTCCCATACTTCATTCGGTGATTTCAATCCATCAATATGGAAGAGGAGGTCTCTGGAAATACTCAGACACAGGAGGCCATAAACCTCATCCCTCCTGTTGTGCCATTTTATCTTCTCTGCAGCTGCATTGGGCTCTGCTTCTATTGCCATAGTCACCCTGTAGAGGCCTTTCGCTCTCAACAGTATCTCCATCTCTACTTTCCATTCAAATAAATTGAAGGGAGTCAAGATAGTTTTCTGTGATTGATTCATAGCTTAGAAAATCTGTCTCGGCTGTCAGTAGAAGGCTCCCAGTCACTGATGTCGAACCTGCAAAACAATTTTTTGAAGGAGAGAAACAATATACAATGGCTTTGATACCATGTGGAAATTGAACCAGGTGATAGATTAATTTTACTCACAACAATTAACAATTGATCATGCAAAATCACTCACAAAGAGACTAAAAATTGGAGCTAAACACTAAACTGTATTAAATTAGTGTACAATAGCCAACCCTATAATAACATAGGTTTCTGAATAAATAACATACATCAGGGATTTGAATGCATGAGGAGCAATTCGAATCTAGCATAAAGCAGGCTTACTAAAAATAAGCAAATCCCCCATAGGTGTAAAAGTTGATCCCAAATCTGTCATGGAGCTCACGAATTGGAAAAATGGCTTAGGAAAGCTAAAGAGTGGTGGAATGGCAGCTCATACATGCTTTTTCATGGAGAAAAGAGAGGAGGATGTGTAGGACAAAAAACTAGTCAACCTCACCTAGTCTAGCTTTTCCTTTTGCCTTAAAACACTGAAAAAGCAGGGAATAAAGTAGAAAAAGCAGAAGGGCGCCTAGGAGGCTAGGAATAAAGAATAATTGATTCCTTTAGCTCTCCCATGTTCTACATGAGTCAAATAAGGCAATTTTGACCATTATAGATAGGCAAATGACAACTTGCACAAGGTGGGACACATGAACTAGGCTAATAAGACAGAAATAATTAAATTAATGTCTAAATGGGTAAACTATGGGTTGATTATTCTAACAATATTTTCCTCAAGAAAATCCATGATTACATTTTTTGTGGCTCTTCTAGTGGGTATAGCTTCAATCCATTTTGTAAAATAATCTGTAGCTGTCAAAATCCATTTGTGTTGTTTTGATGAATTGGGATTTATTTCGCCAATAAAATCCAAACCCCACTGCTGAAAAGGAGCTTCTACTGTTATGGGATTCAAAGGGAGAGGAAGTACTTTTCTTTTTTCGTCAAAAATTTGGCATTGATGACACTTACTGGTTTCTTTATACACATCTGAAAATAACGTAGGCCAATAATATCCTGCTCTTAGAATTTTGTTTGCTGTCACCTTCCAAGAATGATGCCCCCCACAATCTCCCTTATGAAATTCTTTGACTATATGCTGAGCTTCATTTTCCAAAAGACAATTCAGCAACACTCCATCGGGGTCTTTCCAATAAAGATATTGATTTAGAATACAAAATTTGGCAGCTTTTAATTTTATAGATCGGGCTCTTGACTTACTCAACCCCTCCAGTGCTTGCAAATTTTGAAGGACATATACGATATCAGAATACCATGGAGAAGCCACAAAATCAGCCATTATTTCCACTTCTGTATCTAGCCGATTAGCTTGATGAGATAAGAAATTAATTTGCAAAGCTTCACAGTTTGAATTAGCCATCATTTTAGCTAACCCTTGTCCTTTAATCAACTTGGTGGGATTTATTTCAATATCATATTCCAATAATGTAGCAATCCATTTTGCTCTTCTACCTTCTGGATCTGGTTGTGTCAAGATTCCCTTTATTGCAGCAGATGGAACATGTGCAATTATATGTTAATGCAGAATATACACTCTGAAATCCTTCAGTGCTTTGACTAAGGCATAAGCTTGTTTCTCCATAATGTCATATTTCAATTCTCCATCCCTTAACATTTTGCTAAAAAATGCTATGGGATGTTCCAAATTCTCATCATTTTTCTGTAACAGAACTGCTGCTATAGTATATTCTGAAGCATATGAAAATACTGAGAAGTCTTTGGTAAAATCTGGGCTCACCAACACAGGAGCCTCTGATATTGCTTTTTTTATTTCCCAAAAATACTTTCTAGCTTCAGCATTCCATTTTATCTCGTGACCTTTTTTCAACATATTTGTGATATTCATTAAGATCTCAGCAAAACTTGGCACAAACCTTCTAAAAAAATTTACCTGCCCCAAGAATGATTATATCTCTTTTTTGCTCCTGGGTTCACCCACTTTCAAAATTGCACTCACCCTTTCAGGATCAATTTTTATTCCATCTTTTGATATTATATGGCCCAACAACTTTCCTTCTTCCAATGCAAAATTGGACTTCTTTGGATTCAGTGATATGCCAAACTTCCTACATTTCATGAAAAATTTCTCCAGATGACGCAGATGCTCTCTGTTAGATTTTGAATAGACTGTGATATCATCCATGTAGATTACTACAAAATTCCTGATTTCCCCTGCAAAAGCAATGTCCATATCCCTTTGGAAAGTAGCTCCTGCATTCATTAAGCCAAAAGGAATTTTTGCATGCATAAAAGCGCCCCAAGGTGTAGTGAAAGCAGTTTTTTCTTGATCTTCAGGCAATACTTTGATCTGATTATAGCCGGAAAAACCATCCAACATTGAAATTCTTTCAGCTCCAACTACTTTCTGCAATATATGGTCCATCTTTGGCAAAGGATAATTGTCCTTCATAGACACTTTGTTCAAGTTCCGGAAATAGATACACAATCGTATTTCTCCATTCTTCTTTCTAACAAGAACAAGGTTTGCAACCCACTTTGAAAAACTTAGAGTGACAATGATCTTGGCATCAAATAACTTTTTAATTTCCTTCTCAATAATAGGGAGCAACTTAGGGTTTATCCTTCTGAGCTTCTGCTTGAAAGGTTTCTCTCCAGGATTTATAGGAATAGTATGTTGTATGATAGACGTATCATACTCCTTCAAATCTTCATAACTCCACGCAAATACATCCGTATATTTTTTCATTAATTTCACATACTCTTCTTTTTCTTTTTCAGGAAACTTCTTGGACAACTTCACAATCTTAGTATTTTCTTCGGTGCCAATATTCTTATCTTCAACAACATTCTCAACGGGCTTTACTTTGTGGTTCTTAGCTACGTCATTCTGATAAAAAAGTTTTTCTAAAGGAATTAGTCCTCTTGGTATGAAATTGTTTTTTAACTGGATAATATCTTTACCTCCTAAGGTTCCCTTTAACTTTTCATCACCGTTCCCTTCTTCCTCAAGCTCTTCCTCATCTTGAATACTCTTGCCATTGTCATTTTCAGTGTCAATAGGAGTATTTACAAATTCTCCTGAGAGCTCTAGGAACCTTCTGATCTACATATCATCTTTGAACACCTGCCAGTATTTAGAGTTATCAGGAATAAACGGTCTATTCATGATTTCCACCTGGTGTTCCCCTTGACCAGCAACAGGGGTTTCAAATTTTCCAGTGGCCACAGCTAAAGAATTATCTACCAAATTTTCATGTCTGGGAACTACCTGAATTGCATGCTCTGTAAAGAAGTTTCCCAACATATCCCACACTTCATTTCTATAAGCCCTCATCTGAGGATTCCTGGTTTGATAGCTTTCATTTACTTGATTTATCACCAACTCTGAGTCCCCCAAGACTCTTATTTTTTGAGCTCCCAAATCTTTCAAAGCATGCAATCCCAGTAACAAAGCTTCATACTCTGCCACATTATTTGTGCACTCAAATGTTAATTTATATGATAAATCTTTGAAATCCCGAATAGGAGAGATTATATACACACCGGCTCCAGCACCTATTTTTGTAGCAGATCCATCAAAGTACATAATTCACTGGCCTTCCCTTTTTTGCTTCGCTTCCAAAGCATCCTGCTCTAGCACTTCCTTTTCCTTTTTCTCTTCAGACTTCTTCTGCAATGCCTCTTCTATATCATGTGGAACAGCATCATTAAAGAAAATGGAAGACCCTAAGTCAGTATCAACAGCATAGATGTGATGAATTTCAGGTTTGTCTTGACTGCTCACTACATAAGGGGTCCTTTTTTCACTATATAACCTTTTGCTCCCATCTCGAACAAGAATTGTAGCATAAGACATATCCATCTGTAAACTACCTTTCAACTTAGAAGTCCAAGATCTTGACAACAGCACCCCGAACTTAGGTGGAATATCTGCCACGACCACATCCATGACTATAGTTTTAGATGGAAATTTATTTAGGGTTACCACCATATCTTTAATCAAACCAAGGCATTTCACCCTTTTAGAATCAAATGAGTACAAATCTTTATAAGGTCTTGTTACTTCCAATCCCAAACTCTCTACCACTCCTTTCGGCATTAAGTTGTGTGATGCCCCTAAGTCTAGCATAGCATTGTGGACAACCTTATCATGCACATTTAAACTCAAATAGAAAGGAGGGACTTCTTCACTTTCTAAATTTTCAACTTTTGACCCAAACGAAATAGCAGGGTTATCATCATTCAACTCTAAAATGTCAGATTGCCATTCTCCTTGATTTTTGACCATTTTTGTGATAGTATTTCTATATTCAGTGTTTCTCAATAACTCATTAAATGGAACAGAGATTTTTAGCTTTGAAAGTTCATTTTGTAAATTGAAACAAGAACCAATTTTTTCCACATCAACCGGAGCCGCCTGCTTTATTGCTTTATCTCTTTGTACATCATTTTCAACCTCTTTATTTACAAAAGACTCTTTTTGTAATTCTTTTCCCTTTTCTACATTCAAAGAACTAGTGGAAGGCTTATTTGGGTTTGCCTTTCCTTTATTTATGAGGAAATCCCTGTTCCTCAGTCTAATTTTCCTCTGCACATCATCCATAGTGTCTAAATAACCTCTTTGATATTGCTCAGTCTCCATTTCAAATTCTTCACTTCCATCTTCCTGACCAAACATGTTATGCTCTTCCTCAGTAAGATATATCTCTGAGTCCTATTCTCCAAAAAGATGAGTCTCATTTTCAGCGGGATCTTCTTTATTAGCAACATAATTTTTCGGGAATGGTGGATGAATTTGTTGTTCTTCCTGATTTCTTGGATTTCTTACGTCTCTTTGTCGGTTTTGGGGAGGAACAGGAGGATTCGATCTTTTGAAATTAGGATTCCTAATTTGAGGCTCAGCTTGTTCTCTATTGAATCCCCTATTATCCATAGTTAATCTATCCATCAACTTTTCCATGGTTTTCAACATAATTTCAAATTTGACATCATTAGTAGAAGAAGAAGCATAAGGCAAAATTTCTTCCTTTTTTCTTCTATTAATGTCTCTATGTTTCATCTTTCCACTTGCCATCATATTTGCTTCTACTTCTAGAGCATATGTAAACATGGAAGCAAGAGTTGTTGATTTTCTTTCTCTTAATGAAAATGCAAAGTCATTATCAAAAGCTCCAGCATAATGTAATTTGGCCGCGGCCGCAGAAGGTTTTATGTCCTCCGGAATGGAATTATAAACCCTCATGAACCTACTAGAAAACTCATGGATAGATTCAAAACCTCCTTTTTTGAGACTGTTATACTGGGATAAGAGCTGGAAAGGGTTTTGTTTATCATCCCACCTATCTAAGAAAGCATTTTGGAAAGCCTAAAAATTCACTATAGACCCATTTGGAAAATCTTTAAACCATTTCTTTGCCTCACCTGACAAACTTTGGGCAAACAACCGCATTTTAACATCTGGATAATCAACTTCTTCTAAGTCAATGAAATCTTCAAACTTGGCAACATGTTGTTTTGCGGTTACGTCACTTTCTCCATCAAACAAAGAAATTCTTTGGGAATAGTTCTGAGGAAGGTCATGTAATAAAGGAGGCAAACGCAAGGGAGCAAATCTGGCTGCCATTGGTCTAGGTGGATTCACAGGAACTGAAGGGCTTTGAGTATTTTGAGAGGTAAATGTTTCAACTTTAGTGGCTTGCTGTAAATCTCTCCAAAGGGAATCCAATAAATAAGATTCTAACCTATGAGGATTGAATTCAGTATTCTTAAGGTCAGACTCAGATTTGGTTCTCAACAGAATTTTCCCAGCGTTAACTTCCCATTCTGGATCAATATGAGAATCTTGAGATGATGATGCACCAAACAAAGGAAAACCTAACTTTTCTTTATTTTTTCTTTTAAATAACCTTTCTAGGTCTTCAAAACTTTTCAATATTTTGGTATCAGATTTACCTCGAGTGTGTCTTCTCGAAGCCAGAATGACTCCTTAAGTTCTGAAGAAGTTTTACAATGGAGTCGCCAGGACAAAAATACAACCTTTTTACTGTTAAAAATTCCTGTTTTCCCATAGAAATTTTCTTTAAACAATGTCTTTCCCCCAGGGCAGATATGCACTTTTGTTCCCCGGAAATGGCGCCAGTTTTTTAGCACTCAAAATGTACCCAGGTTGTAAGAGGTAAATCCCGAGGTAACAGCAAAAACCACTTTTAGAAAGAAACTAGATTTTCTTTCCAGAGAGGGATCTCTCGAATACAAATTTTACAAAGCCATAAATATATATCAACACTCAAAGCTTATAAAGGTGCTTGAAACAATACACATAACCATTTTGCATGGGGTCACATATAAATAAATAACATAAAATCATATGCGTAGAAGTTCATCAGAGGCAAGGTAACCACTCAATCACAGTCATTCATTTAATCCATTTGGAGCAGAAGAAGTAGAGCACAGTCCATCAATACAAAGCATCAAGATATGAATTCAATATTGACTTTAGCATAAAGTTTTATAAAATATTTGAAACAATGACCAGAGCATAATAAATATGAATTCCAATCATTCAACACTTTGTTCCAAATATGAAGAAAACAGAATGGAGTGAACACAGGAAAAACAATCACAAAGAAAGAAGCACATACTGTAATACAAATGGCGCAGGAATCTTTGATAATCTCTTCGCATTCAATTTCTTGCTCAAAAATATATGTCTTTCAAAAAAATTCAACAACAGGACAGGTTCCAACCCCCATCTCATAAAATAGATGCAAATATATACATAAAATAATTTGATCTTCCAAGAAGATTCATAACTGAATGATCGGCTTAATTAAAGTCTTGTAACTAAATTCCTAACTTTTAGGAATAAACTACAGCTTCAATCCTAACAAATCATTAAGCTAAAATCAACTTGGTAACAGGTCCTCGTCTAGTCAGCTCCTTGGCGCGCGACATCTGTTCTCATGAATGAAGGATGTATTTTGTCTTTTTGAACCTTTCCACAGCTTTCCATTGCTCCGCACATGGGGTATCATATTCCATCATCTCTCGAATTGACACTTCGAACTCCATGTAAGCTTCGTATGATACCTTGGGCAATCCTCTCCTGATGATTAGGAATTTTTGTAAGATTTCAAAATCCTCTGTCAATTTGTCCACAATAGCTTTCCCCGTTAGGCCTTTTTCCAAATCATCAAATTTGGAATGATCCATGCAGCTTTGAACTAACAAGTTGTGATAGTGCTCCTGAGAGAACATCCGTCCTCCTTCGTCCCAAAAGGATGGTAGGCCGTCCTCAAATAGCTCTTTGAAAACCTGCTTGAAGTTATTAACCTCTGAAAGCATTTCATTTGCCTTGTCTTGGACCATCTTCATTAAATGGTGCTTGTGGATAAACCTTTTAGCCCATAGTACTATTGATATTCTGTCCTTTATTCCCATATCATGTAATTTATGGTATGTCAATGAATTTAGAAAATTCAGTGTGTTCTGGGCTGTGGTAAGGGGTCTTCCCTCCATGTGTTCATTCACTAACTTTAGTCTTTGGTGAGCCAAATTGATCAATATGTTTTGATCATCGATAAAGTTCAGATGGTGCCTGAATTTAGTGATTTCTATAGATAAGGTGTCCCAAATGATGTGATTTGCCCCTTGGAGAGGACCTTTCCCAATGTTTCTTTCTTTTAGTTCATTGAATTTATTCTACAGCTGATTCCTGTCTTGCAATATTTTATTTTTATTCTCACTTACTTTGGCCAATTCAGACTTGATCTTTTCATTTTCTATCTTTAACTCTTTTATTTCTTCATCCTTTAAGCTGACCTGGGACATAGGTATGGACAAGTTCTCCGCAGAAAAGTCATTCAATGGTTTATCAATATTTACAATAGACAAGTCCTCATCAATAGGAGTTTGACTCATCAATTCTTCTATGATTTCCTTTTCTTCATTTTGGTCCCTTTTCAGCAAGGCAATTTGAGATATCAGTTCACTTCGTTCAGCTTCCCATCTGTCCTTTTCCTCTTGTAACTCGACATATTTTTCTTTATGTTCCATCATCGCCTGCTACATTTTGTCCTTCTCTTCTTGCAGTGCCAATAATTCGGATGATTGAACATGTTCTGAGCCTAGGATCTTCAATCTTTTCTTCAAAACTTGGAGAGTATTGTCCTTTTCTTCCAACATTCTTCTGACAGCTCGGGTGTTATCTCTTTCATTTCCTGAACTGATAATATCTTCTTGTAGCTTCTTAATCTGAATGGTATTGGCCTTATTTTCAACTCTTTCATGTTTCAATTGAATCTCTAACTTCTCTACCAAAATTTGTAGTTTATTGATTCTCATCATAGCTTGTAACAGATATGAATAAATAATATCACTTGTTTGCTTATGAAGCTGTATCTTATCAGGTACACTAATCGTATCCAATCTTAGTTCCATTTCTGCCACTTTCTCGTTGCTCAACATGGCCAATTTGAAGGTATTTCTTTCTGTATCTCTGGTAGAAACCAGGGAGATTTTCAGATTGTTTAAATTCCTTACCTTCGGGAGTAAACTTCTTGTCTCTTCCAGAGACTGCTTTCTTTTCTCCATATAACTGGCCTTAAGCTCTTCCTTGGATTTGAAAATTGAGCTTGGTTCTGAACTATCTACACTTTTAAAAGAAAATTGATTTACTCGTACATATTTCATTGGGACAAAAGCAACTCTCTTGAAATCATCAGAAACCTCTTCACTTGAGACTCCACCAACTTGTAACAATCTTGCCTTTTTATGTAATCCATCTTCATCCACTTCTATGTTTTCAATTTCAGACAGAATCCTTTTAATCAAAACATTAGGACCTTCTGTCACTTGTGATACGGTAACTAGTAAAGTACTTGCATCTCCATCGGACCCTGGAGTTTCCATAAACTGCAACAAATTTGTTGTTTCATTCAATCCTTCAATAAACTGGTGTTCAAATAGTTTGTTTTTGTTGGCCTGCTTCCTTAGGGAAATTATGTGGTGAGGGTCATAATTTTCCTCCGGCTCTTTTTGAAATTCCATGCTTCCCAATAACCTTTCAATAAACACTAAGGCACCTTTATTTTTGAAAATAAAAGAGCCAACCTTGAGGGGTAATTTGATATTTGAAGATTTTTTAAAGGCTCCAAAATGTTCTTCCTCGGAATGCAACCTTTGCCTCATGAATTCTAATGCAAAAATTATGGGGGTAAGGAAAGCTGGTAATTTATAAGGTTCTCCCTTGAATCCATATATCCTTAAAACAGTACAGTCTTTATGCAGGAACCAGTCTCCGACTTGATCCTCAGGCGAGGATTGCATCAGGCATTTCATATCTTCTAACACACGGGGCAGCTCTTCATCGAACAACATTTTATACATCTCTGACATGATTGAATTGGCAAACTCAAACATGCTGATCTGCTTAGGCAAATCAGAAGAGAAGATGGTACTCAAAAACTGTAATTCAGTGACATTTGAACACAGCAACATGTTCAACAATTAAGTTTGAAATTTAAAGAACCTGATCTTCGGGAATTCACTTAGTTGAAGGTGTATTTCTTCCGCCAAGTACTCATATAGACTAAATACAGGAACCGATTGAGACTCTGAACCAAATGAACTCATTTTTAACAAAAATCCAAGGATGACTTCAATTACGCGACAATCATCGTCAAGACCCAAAATTTGACAGACCAGGTATACCACTAATTGAACTTCATTTTTGAAAATATGAACATGGTAAGGCATGAAAAGACCGTCTAATGACTGACCCTCTTTCAAAATACTGGAGAGAAATTTGCAACGGACTTCAAAGATATAACTTTTGTACAATTCAGCAAGAATAGACTCATTTACAAGTTCACAGTTGTTAGGGTAACTGTCGGGCAGGTTTAATTTTTTGCGGACAACTTTGGTATTGATTTTACAGAGTATTCGAGAAGTAGACTGACTCACAATGACTCTTTGAGAAGGGGAATAATTGACCGCGCACCACTCTGTGAATTCTGGAAAATGGAGGGTTTTTTCCAGAGCAAAATAATATAAAAAGTATTTACAGACATTCAAGACATCATTTCCCTATGAATTGTAGTGCCACAACCTTTCTTTATTGACTAATACGCTTCCTATGGACAAGAAAGGGTCACACACCCCTCAGTCTCTATCAACTAAATAATATTCCCTGTCATCTATAATTCAACCAGACCCTTACAATTCCTTCTCTTGGTCCATAACTCAGTTTATAATGGCAATTAGATGGACGAATTATGGGTGTTTAAGCCTTACCTGTTTACCATGGCTCAAAATTGACAGTCGAATGTTGACGAATCCACAGGTCTTTTTCACTCGTCCGATGCCAATAAAATCACCACAGAACAAGTCAACTTCCATTTTATAGGACCCCACTTCGGAGCGTGCCTTTGGCGGTTTCCTCTAAACTGCTTTCGCCTCCGGATTAGACCACGATTGGCCACGTGGATAGTGGTTTATATTCCGCAACCGCCCTTTACCTTTATCTACCACACACCTTCATGCTCCGGATCTATCTGTGACCGTTGATCGATTTCACCTTTATTTCTCCACCGTCAGATCAGGTGGCACGTATCCAATTCCGCTGAGCGTCGTGGTCTTATCCATCATGCAAGTTTCTGCTCCGGATTCATCCACAATCGTAGATATAATCTGCCTTTATTTCTCTATCGTTAGATCAAGTGACACGCACTCAATTTCGCCGGGCTCCGTTGTTTTAACGAGTGTGCGGGTTCACAAAGCAGAGCTTATACAGACTGTAGATCTCATCCGGCTGGATAGACGACCGTTGATCCATGTACTACATTAAACGCCTGCATATACTTATCTTCCTCGCATCTTTTAGGGAGCGGATATAATACAGACCATTGATATTCATCTTTTCACTCCGCACCGTCAGATACTTTGAAAAATCATCATTTTTCGCCTTTTACCATGCGTTCATACTACAAAATTTTAACCAAATTTTTGACAAGTGACCATTATTTTCTTTCCACCATGGTCTCTTTGCTCCCCTGCTAAATAATGGTGTTAACAGAGGACAAGAAAGAATAGACCATCTCATGGAGCATCAGTGAGATGAATTCCATGAGACTTTAGAAGAACCATTGTTAATGCCTGGAACAGTAGTCGGAGCATAGAAAGTACGAATTCCGAACCACTATAACCTATGTTGCAAGCATGAAAGCAATAAACAAAATGGAGTGAAAATAAGGAAACACAATTTACATTTAAAGAAAGCACTTATTGGGAAAAACAACAACACAAGAATCTCTGCTGTGAATGACATTCTTCCACTGCACTTTTATTCATACACAGGTATCAAGCTTTTACAAATGGGAGCCTGAACCCGGTATTGTTTCCCAATCCAATTCTCTAACTCCTTTCTCCCTCTATCAGGAGTGTTTTTATACAATCCTAATGCTGAGACTATAGAATAAAAAACTGTTACAAGTCGCCATCCGACGTTAACAGTGCAGAGAGTGGGCTATCGCCACGTTTCACAAATATAAACAAAAATTATGGAGATGGAACACGTGATAACGCGGGCTGACAGCGCAGAGCCTCCCACAATCTTGCTTCGTGAAAATTATTCCCACGCGACGTGCTGATGAACGATTGCTTGTACAGGATACCCTGGACCCATTTTGGGTCTCCTTGTCCAGCACTAGGATGTCAATCAAAGGCTGACAAGAAGGCCCAAATCCCTCTCACTACCATTCTCTCGACCTCATCCTCCATCTGGTAACATTGTTATAGCAGGAGGCCGTAGAGAGGGTGGCCAAACGCTAGGTGATGATAAGCGACTTAAGAATCTCATCGTCCTTGTACTATCTTCCTCCTCTTATGAGGAGGATCTTCCCGCGAGCTATGTGGGTAGGTGTGCGTCTGTCCCTCTCTTTGCCCATGACTAAGCAGCTAAATGGAACCCCTAGGAGATGAGGTAAATTACACATGTGAACACCCCCTTCGCTGTCATTTCCACACAATATGGGAGATTTGCACTTCGAGAGTCTTCTTCAGCCATTCGATCAAAGGAAGTTTTTGTATCCATCGTCCATGTTCTTCTATCCTACCGCCAACCTTTCTCTTTGGTACATCGCGGGCGGTTTGGATTGTGATACGTTCTAAGCCGTAGAACAAAGTCGGTCCTCATGCAGTAGTCAATCGGAATGGGCCCCGCAATTTTTTGCAACAGAGAACTCAAATATTCACCCATGCTGGTTTGCCCTATGAAATGAACCGTAGCTGCTGATCTATCATCGCTTTCATCACAGCCATTGATCCTTTTGACCTCTATGCTTTTTCACGATTTGCAATTCTGGTTTTACCCACACAAGTATGGCTTGCGAAATTGCTGCAGGCCGTATATCTGCTCCAAGCCACATCTCAACCGTCGAAAGCTTCTGGTCATTAACAAATTTCATGATCCGAGAAAGGAGTTTAGACCGCACGTGTTTGTCTATGCGAAGCAATCCGGAATCATTGATCTACCTCTGATAAATCGCAGCCCTTGAATATGGATCACGCCCAATGTCACGATACACTTTCCACTTCCATCGGTGAAGGATGGTCACATGAGATTCGACGGGCTGGGACCCTTACCGAACCTCTGTCAACCCCTCAAATCAACTGTTAAAATGGAGTGTTGATAACTGGCTCCACGAGGGATGCTATCCTCCCAGAGAGGTAGCAAAGAAACCCCCGTAGACCAAGTGTCAAATCCATTGGGCCACCTTCAGATCATCTTGGTCCTCTCCATTATGCTTCACGCTGCTGCTTCAGCGAATTCGTGACACTCTTGCAAATCAGGCTGGAAACTATAAACCTGTGCTGGTAATTGAAAAATGGAAACAAAATGAAAACAGTAATGAAGTAAATGATCGATAACAGCTAAGCTTATTTTCTCCTACCTACTCTACCTAACTCTGTACATAAGTCCAATTAGGTGAAGTAATACTTCTAGTGAAGCCATTCAAGCAACTTTCCTAATACTCTTGTTCTTGTATGGTTCTCAATGGACAAAAATGAAACAGATAATGGGAGAAGGGAATGATAAACAAACTCATGTTTAAGGCAGAGATATGACCAATCATTTCCTTCACCCAAACCCTCCATGTATTTGGCCACGGGGTCATAAAAAACATGACAACCTTCAAAAAATTTAGTCATTGGCTGACCATGAGAAAGCTGCCCCAACTGTAAATTCCCTTGCACGCTATCAAAGCGATCTTCAAAAAAACCATGCAAGGAAAACACGTGACAATTCCCAGGAGAAACATCCACCACTTCATTTAAACTTTCTGATTCCAAAACTTCATATTCCTTATATGTTTCAGCAGAAACATCATTCATTTTTTCAATGGGATCGAGCAAATAGATTTCTTCTTGACAAAAAATTTCTGAATTTGAGAAACAAAAAGAAACATCCATTTGAGAACCCCCATATTCTTCTTCATTATTCAATTCTTCATGGCATACTACTGGTTTTTGTAAAGGCTGGGATTGATTGAATAACTTTCCTCCTCACTCATCATCCATTCCAAGGAAATTTATACATTCATCTACAATATCAAATCTCTGTTAGTGATCTTCAACCTGTCTAGTCTCCACTATGTTTTCATACTTTTGATCTTGGATTGCAATGAAATTTTCTTCACTAACATAAATTGTGACAGGCTGGTTGCATTCTTCAGAAAATGAACATGCAGAGGGATTACAAGACTGATATTTTCCAAAATTATCATCTTCTTTATAATCAATCACACAAGCATTGTAACTTTCAAGAGATTGTTGTTGTGGAAAGGAATTTTCTGATTGGGAAGGGGAGGCCTCTTCTTGTAACAAAAATTTGGAAGTTGAATAACATGAGGAAGGATTTGATTGATAGTCCCAACCTCTCTCTTGGTCACACAAAGAATGGAAATAATGCTGCAAATCATCATCGGTTTCAGGAAGAGAGATAAAACTGGTTGAAACAGAGCTTTGGTCTATGTCAACTTCAACCGAGGAAGACAATACTGACTGCGAGGAGTCTTCTTGAATATCATGGAAATTTGATTGTATTTCTTTATGAGCTTAATATTCATGTAATATCTCTAAAACCTCTTCATCCAAATACTGATCATCACCACACTCATCTTTCACATTCTCAATGAACTCTCTATCGTGTGTGCAACAATCTTGAAGTAACAACAAAGAAGGATAATGCCTTTTGAAATGTTCATGAAATATTGTATGAAAGTATTTGAGGATAAACTCCCTGGCTATAATCCCTCATACCAAGACCTTGCATACCCTTCCAAACTAAACATGAACAGTCTCATTAAAGAATCTTCATGCCATCCCACTCCCAGCTTATGTATATTCTTATGAAGTCTAAATAGATGAAGGGCAGCATCATCACCATTTTCATCATTGAATCTTGGAAGATATGTTTTCCAATCTACTGGAGGTATTTTATTGGGATAACCAGGAATGGTAGCAAGATTCATAGGAGCATACCTTGCAACCTAAGAAGTCATCTTGATGGTGGAGAAACTGAATCAACTCCTCAAACTTTGCAACCCGTTTGATAGTGGAGCTGCCATAGAACATTATGAAGAATGGATCCTTCGTAGATGGAGTCACCAGGTGAAAAGAGACATGACCTTCTTGATGTCTGACTATTTTTCACCATCAACAGTCAGATATAAACCTTTCTTTCAAATCGAGGGAAGATTTGAGACCTCTCCCCATCTCTTTCTTTTTGACCACAAGTCTCCTCAATGGAGTCACCTTCCAGAATCTTCCAGTGGAGTCGACGGGGCAAATGATACAACCTTTTTCACATGTAAGAATATTTGTTTGCCCACAAAAACTCTTTATCCTTTAATTATTTCTCATTCTTCCCAAGGATGATATTCAAATTGTCCCCGACAACGGCACCAGTTTGTTAGCACCAGAAATGAGCCCAAGGTTGCGGAAAGGCCTACCTCCGGGTAAAAGAAAAACAACTTTAGCCGCGCCTCCAGCCCTACGCAGTCAGAGAGGGATCTCTCATTCATCCCTGGAGCAGATCCACATAAGTTTGTCAGTCTTGTGTGTCACCAGAGTCTACTCTGCATAGGATTTTCAATCAGTATGATCAGGGGGCTAGGATCCTGAATAGGGAAAAGTGGGTTGAGGTAGGTGCATGGTGAGGTTATCAGGGTTAAAGGACCATGGGAAAATGGAGTCAAAATATATGCAAGAAACGATTACAGATGGAAAGAATGACGAAAGGTAGAAAATGGCGCCAAGATAGCTACTGATTTCCCAATCATGAGATTTTAGCGGGTGTTTTGGAGGACAAGAAAGAACAGTCCATCTCATGGAGCATCGGTGAGATGAATTCCATGAGACTTTAGAAGAACCATTGTTAATTCCTAGAACAGCAGTGGGAGCATAGCAAGTATGAATTCCGAACCACTATACCCTATGTTACAGGCATGAAAGGAATAAACAAAATGGAGTGAAAACAAGGAAACACAATTTACACGTAAAGAAAGCACTTATTGGGAAAAACAACAACACAGGAATATCTACTGTGAATGACAGTCTTCGACTGTAATTTTATTCATACATAGGTATCAATCTTTTACAAATGGGATCCTGAACCCAGGATTGTTTCCCAATCTGATTCTCTAACTCCTTTCTCCCTCTATCGGGAGTGTTTGTGTACAATCCTAATGCTGAGACTACAAAATAAAACACTGTTACAAGTCGCCATCCAACGTTAACAGTGCAAAGAGTGGGATATTGCCACATTTTACAAATATAAACAAACATTATGGAGACAGAACACATGATAACATGGGTTGACAGCGCAGAGCCTCCCACAATCCTGCTTCGTGAAAATGACTCCCACGCGACGTGCTGACGAATGATTGTCTGCACAGGCTGCCCTGGACCCATTTTGGGTCTCCTTGTCTAGCTGGAGGCTGCTGATCAAAGGCTGAAAAGAAGGCCCAAATCCCTCTCACTACCATTCTCCTGACCTCATCCTCCATTTGGTAACATTGTTATAGGAGGAGGCCAGAGAGAGGGTGTCCAAACGCTAGGTGATGATAAGCAACTTAATAAGCTTATCATCCTTGAACCATCTTCCTCCTCTTATCAGGAGGATCTTCCCATGAGCTATGCGGGAAGGTGTGTGCCTATCTCTCTCTTTTCCCATGACTAAGCATCCAAATGGAACCCCCAGGAGATGAGGCAGATTACACGTGTGAACACCCCCTTCGCTGTGATTTCCACACAGGATGGGAGATTTGCAATTCGGGAGTCTTCTTCAGCCATTCGATCAAAGGAAGATTTTGTATCCACCGTCCACTTTACACTTATCCCACCACCAACCTTTCTCTTTGGATCATGATACATTCTGATCCATAGATTGAAGTCGGCCCTCATGCAGGCATCGATCGAAATGGGCCCCGCCATTTTTTGCAACAGAGAACTCAAATATTCACCCGTGCTGGTTTTCCCTGGGAAATGAACCGTAGCCACTGATCTATCCTCTCTTTCATCATAGCTGTTGATCCTTTTGACCTCTATGCTTATTTGTGATTTGCGATTATGGTTTTACCCACACAAGTATGGCTTGCGAAATCGTTGCAGGTCATAGATTTGCTCCAAGCCACATCTCAATCATCGAAAGCTTCTGATCATTAATGGATTTCATGATCCGTTAAAGGAGCTTAGACCATGCATGTTTGTCTGTGTGAAAAAATCCGAAACTGTTGATCTGACTCTGATAAATCATAGCCCTCAAATATGGAACATGCCCAATGTCATGATACACATGCTGCCTCCATCGTTGAAGGATGGTTACACGAGATTCGAGGGACTGGGGCCCTTACCGAACCTCTATCAAGCCCTCGAATCAACTGTTAAAATGGAGTGTTAACAACTGGCTCCATGAGGGATGCTATCCTCCCAGTGAGGTAGGAAATAACCCCCCATAGACCAAGCACTGAATCCATTGGGCCACCTTCATCTCATCTTGGGCTTCTCCATTCTGCTTCACACTGCTGCTTCAGCAAATTCGTGACACTCTTGCAAATCAGGATTGGAGACTGTAAACCTGTGTTGGTAACTGAAAAATGGAAAGAAACTAAAAACAGTAATGAAGGAAATGCTTGATAACAGCTGAGCTTATTTTCTCCTACCTACTCTACCTAACTCTGTACATAAGTCCAATTAGGTGAAGTCGGACTTCTAGTGAAGCCATTCAAGAAACTTACCTGATATTCTTGTTCTTGTATGGTGCTCGATGGACAAAAATGAAATGGATAATGGGAGAAGGGAATGATAAACAAACTAATGTTTAAGGCAGCGATATGACCAATCATTGCCTTCACCCAGACCCTCCATGTATTTGGCCAAGGGGTCATAAAAAACATGACAACCTTCAAAAAATTCAGTCATTGGTTGACCATGAGAAAGTTTTCCCAACTTTAAATTCCCTTGCACGCTGTCAAACCGAGCTTCAAAAGAACCATGCAAGGAAAACATGTGACAATTCCCAGGCGAAACATCCACCACTTCATTTAAAATTTCTAATTCCAAAAGTTCATATTCCTTATATGTTTCAGCAGAAACATCATTCATTTCTTCAATAGGATCGAGCAAATAGATTTCTTCTTGACAAAAAATTTCTGAATTTGAGAAACAAAAAGAAACATCCATTTGAGAACCCCCATCTTCTTCTTCATTATTCAAGTCTTCATGGCATACTGTTGGTTTTTGTAAATGCTGGGATTGATTGAATACCTATCCTCCTCACTCATCATCCATTCCAAGGAAATTTATACATTCATCTACAATATCAAATCTTTGTTTGTGATCTTCAACCTGTCTAGTCTCCACTATGTTTTCATACTTTTGATCTTGGATTGCAATGGAATTTTCTTCACTAACAGAAATTGTGATAGGCTGGTTGCATTCTTCAGAAAATGAACATGTGGAGGGATTACAAGATGGAGATTTTATATAATTATCATCTTCTCTGTAATCAATCACACAAGCATTGTAACTTTCAAGAGATTGTTTTTGTGGAAAGGAGTTTTCTGATTGGGAAGGGGAGGCCTCTTCTCGTAACAAAAATTCAGAAGTTGAATAACATGAGGAAAGATTTGATTGACAGTCCCAACCTCTCTCTTGTTCACACAAAGAATGGCAAGAATGCTGCAAATCATCATCACTTTCAGGAAGAGATATATAACTGGTTGAAACAGAGCTTTGGTCTATGTCAACTTCAGCCGAGGAAGACAATACTGACTGCTGGGAGTTTTCTTGAATAACATGGAAATTGGATTGTCTTTCTTTATGAGCTGAATATTCATGTAAGTTCTCTAAAACCTCTTCATCCAAATATTTATCAACACCACACTCGTCTTTCACATTCTCAATGAACTCTCTATCATTTGTGCAACAATCTTTTAGTAACAACAAACAAGGATAATTCCTTTTGAAATGTTCATGAAATATTGTAGGAAAATCTTTAAGGGAGGATAAACTCCCTGCTAGCAATCCCTCATACCAAAACCTTGCATACCCTTCCAAACTAAACATGAACAGTCTCATTAAAGAATCTTCATGCCATCCCACTCCCAGCTTATGTATATTCTTATGAAATCTAAATAGATGAAGGGCAGCATCATCACCATTTTCATCATTGAATCTTGGAAGATATGTCTGCCAATATACTAAAGGTATTTTATTGGGATAACCAGGAATGGCAGCAAGATTCATAGTAGCATACCTTGTAGCCTAAGAAGTCATATTGATGGTAGAGAAACTAAATCAGCTCCTTAAACTTTGCAACCCGTTTGATAGTGGAGCTGCCATAAAACATTATGAAGAATGGATCCTTCGCAGATGGAGTCGCCAGGTGAAAAGAGACATGACCTTCTTGATTTCTGACTATTGTTCACCATCAACAGTCAGATATAAACCTTTCATTAAAATCCAGGGAATATTTGAGACCTCTCCCCGTCTCTTTCTTTTTTACCATTGGTCTCCTCAGTGGAGTCACCTTCCAGAATCTTTCAATGGAGTCACCAGGGAAAATGATACAACCTTTTTCACATGTAAGAATCTCTATTTTCCCATAGAAACTCTTTATCCTTTGAATATTTTTCGTTCTTCCCAGGGATGATATTCAACTCGTCCCCAACAATGGCACAAGTTTGTTAGCACCGGAAATGAGCCCAAGGTTGCGGAAAGGCATGCCTCTAAGTAACAGCAAAACCGCTTTATCTGTGCCTCCAACCCTGCAGGGTCACAAAGGGATCTCTCGTTCGTCATCGAAGCAGCTCCACATAAGGTTTTTAGTCTTGTGTGTCACCAAAGTCTACTCCGCATAGGATTTTCAATCAGTATGATCAAGGGGCAAGGATACTGAATAGGGAAAATTGGGTCGAGGTAGGTGCATGGTGAGGTTATCGAGGTTAAAGGACCATGGGAAAATGGAGTCAAAACCTACACAAGAAATGATTACAGATGGAAAGAATGATGAAAGGTAGCAAACAAAGGCAATATAGCTGATGATTTCCCAATCAGGAGATTTTAGTGGGTGTTTTGGAGGACAAGAAACAGGTGCATGCATAATAGCGTGTTTCAGGTTATTAAACGCCTGTTGCACAAACTCATCCCAATCCTTTGTATAATCTAGCGATTGCATAATAGGTGCATGCATAATAGCGTGTTTCAATTTATTAAACACCTGTTGCGCAAAGTCATCCCAAACAAAAGGGGTATATTTCTTTAATAATCGCATGAAACCGTGTGTTTTTTCAACGTAATTACAGATGAAACTATGTAAAAATTTTTCCTTCCCTTGCAAACTTTGGTGTTCAGTAACATTGTTTGGGGCAGGTAGAGTTAGGATAGCTTCAATCTTCAGAGGTTCTATGCGGATCCCATACTTGGACACTATAAAACCAAGAAGTCGTCCAGACTCAACATAGAAAACACACTTATGTGGGTTTAATCAAATGTTAAAATGGCGATATCTGAGAAAAATGGATCTCAGATAATCAACATGGTGATCTCGCTGCTTCGAATGAGCAGGAAGGTCATCAAGATAAGGTTACACAATAGGTTTAATTTCATGGAAATCATATGACATGGCACGTTCGAATGTAGCACTAGCATTCTTCAAACCAAAAGGCAGCTTTCTATCAGTGAAGGTTCCCCATGGGTAGATAAAATTTGTCTTGTGTTGATATGATGGGATTATCTTGATCTTATTATATCCAGGTAAGTGATACATAAATGAAAATATGACACTCCCGGCACAATTATCAATAATTTGATCAATGTACGAGGTGGGGAAGTTGTCCTTATGACAAGCCCGATTCAAATCCTTGAAATCATTGTAAACCCTAATAGTACCCTGTTATTTATTGATGGGACTATGTTGGACACCCATTCAGTCAAGGGAACAAGGTAAATGAAAAAATCCTTAAGAAGCTTTTTAACTTCTTCCTTAATGGTTGTTTATTTCCTTGGATGTACCTGACGTAACTTCTATCGAACTAGCTTCATGCCAAGGCAAGCTTTAATCTCATGAACTACGATAGAGCGGTTTATCCTTGGCATTTATTCATAGGTACAAGTGAAAATATCTTTGAATTCCTTAAATAAGTTCATGTAAGCCTGTATCTCTGAAGGGGGATAGTTCCAGGCTATCTGGATGTTCTTTGGGATATCGGGTTTCATTGATATATCAACTGGAATGCTTTTGGTAATGTTATATAAATTACACTCATATTCAACATCACTGGGTGAGGATCAGGGACTGAGGATCAGTTATTATATTAGAAGAAACCACCGATGCAAATTGTTCTTCTACCATATGGAAATGGAGAAGGAAAGAAGATCGATGGTGATGATATTTCTAGGGAATATCATCTAAGGATATAACTTCCATGATGGACTCATTAGAGGGGAGTGTATGCAAAAGATAATATAGAGATGAGGGGATTTCTATCCAATACAGTAGATGATAGGGATCGGAAGCCACCAACAAATGATCGTTGATGGTGGGGTCACAGGTGGTTTGAATAGCGTGGTACATTTCCTCAAAAGGACCCATTGATGTTGAATCATCAATGGACTTTCCTTTATCTATGGTAGAAGTATAAATCATGTTCATGGACGTGGATAGAGAAACAGGAAGAGGAATATTAGATAACGGAAATATTCCCATGAGTGAGGAATCTTTGATGAGACCTACTCCGATGTTCTAATATTGGGGGGTTGCCAAAAGTGGAAATTTGTTTGCAGTATTCGAAGTTACATCAAGTGAACATAGATCTAACTGGTCAATGGTAACAATCTTCCCTTGGAATGGGAACTGAACTACCCAAAAAAGGGATGAAGTTGTTAGCACTCAGAATCACACCCAAGGGTGTGGAAAGGTAGACCCCGAGGTAACAGCAGAACCACTTTAGGAAAGGGATTTGGCTTCTATGTTTCCAGAGAGGAATCTCTCACAAATATATAACAAGGCCAGATATATTGTTGCGGAATGAAATTCAGATATTGGTGGTTGAAACAAGGTAAATATGTATTGGGTTATGCAGTCACAAATACCAAGGAACATATATCAATTCACACAGGGAATGTTCGCAAGAGCAAGGTGGTACTTCGGTCATGGTTGATATGTCTTGGGTCTGGTGGAAAGGGAAGAATGATGACAAACCATCAATGCCATGTCAGTTCACTCAATGAACTTGTTCCATAGCATGACCATTCACGAGATATTTAAGAATATCCCTAATTTCAATAAATATTGGAAAATGCCTCCTAAAATTGTATTATTGAACCCCCCTCTCAATATACCTTTCCAATTAAGAAAACCCCTAGTTTCACCATATATTGTAGGTATCCATTTTTATCAACCCATTTTTAATACCCCCTTTATATCATATTATCAAGTTCTAACAAGAAGGAACCCTAATGCATCATAGTATAAGCAAGCATGATGCTAATTAAAATAATAATATAATGCTAATAATGATCCCCTTAGGATTGCAAGGACAATTGATCAATTTGTAGCATTGGAAACTGGAAGACCCAAAAAAATAGTAATGGGGAGTAAAAGATAACCCAATAAAGAATGTAAAATACTGATAATCTAATAGTCAATGCAATTCTTATAAAACATGGGAATTGCAGATGTTTCGCACCATATCCTAGCAATCTACCAATTTTATATCATGTAGATACAAGTATACAAATAGAGAGATCGTGTATTCTATAATCTTAATAAATTAAATTACATAAAAATGAAAAATTGAAACCCTTTCGTGGATGGACTTTCCTACCTTCCTATCAAAACAAATATCATTGATTTTTGAGCTCAAATGAACATAGAAAAAATCCTCTTACTTTCCAATAACACCATATGATCATGTGCATAACTTGGATTAGGTCATTCACAAGGTGAAATGAATTTCTCCACTTCCTCTACATTTATTCTTGCAATCAATGGAATTAACAACATTTAGTTACCTTTTTCTTAGGTCATATCTACTTTTTTTTACACGAGAGGTAAAAGTCTCAATTGTTAAGTTTCAAGAATGAAATTGTTATAAAGATACTCAAATGGTGTAACATAAATGATACCATTTCATGGTAGCAATAGCACATAGGGTATGAATAAAGATTTATATTTTCACCTATGTTCATGTCAGCTCTAATACAATATTAAGATGAATGATTTCCATATAAGAATTGAATTACAATTATGAATGTGACAAATATAACTCATTCTAATAACTATTCCTAAATGGCAGTGTGAAAATGTTAAAGAAGAATACAAAAATTTGAAATAAATAATTAGTTAAGAAATATTGATCTAAATTTTATTGGTTCTGGTGAGCCAAGAAATATTGATCTCACTTTCCTGGTTGTCATGGAGCAAGGTTTGATTGAAATTTAATACCCACCTAAACCCCAACCTAAAAAATTATTGTAAAAAAACACTTTATAAGTTCAGTGATTTGGAGGTATAAATCCAGCACGTGTTTTTGAGGTTATTCCTTAGCAGAAGTTAGGACTGATATGAATCTAGGTTGTGATTCGGAGGTTATTTCTTAGCAAAAACTAGGACTAATATGAATCTAATGCATGATTTGGAGGTATGAATTGAGATCATGATTTGTAGGTATGAATATGTCCCACGATTTGGAGGTTATTCCTCAACCCACCCAAATAAAATAACCCCCAATATTTATATTACTATGTCAAATTCAAAATCCCCCCTTGACCCCTTAATACAAGGCAATATATTTTTTATGTTTTTAGGAGTATTCAAAATCCCAATATGAATGAACGTGATATTATTACCTTACTAGTGAACCCCTCATGATCAAATCAGAGCACCAAAAAGATGAATTCCACATCAACTTTGGGAGAAACGTTTGGTGAATGTCTAAAACAATGGCCCAAGCATAAAAGTATGAATTTTGAACCATTATACACTATTTAAAGAAATGAAGAAAACATAGTGGAAAGAATAACAAGAAAAACATACACATAGAGAAAGAATATTACATACTATAACTAAGAAGCACGCATGAATTCTTGCATTCCAAAACAGGTGCTCAGCTCTGTAACTTGTATTAAAATTAATCAAAATTACATAAGAACCAAAATATCTACAGGTTCCAACCCTTTCTCTCTATACAGAGAGTATATTTATACTATTTCTGGCCCCTGAGACTAACTTCAAAACAGGACCAGAAACCAGTTAAAAATCATAATCAGACTTCTAACATACTAGGACGTTTCCTATCTGCCATGATCGATACATACAAAAAAACAACTATGGGGTGGTGCACATGCTACGTTAAGTGGTAAAGCAACGTCTTTAGTTTCAGGCTCATTTATCTTTGAAAATTATAGCTCACGACACCTTTGGCGATTATATACTAACTTGGTTTGAACCGTTTCTCTTTCTGTTGGGCATGTAGCACGTCTCCTTCTTTCTGAGCTCTTTGCGTCCCTTCTGTGTTCAACTCTCCACCCAGACCCTTGTTTTCCTGGTAGAACTGTTATAGGGGGGGGGGGGGTTGGGGAAGGACCACATTGTTTTTCGATAGTGACGCACCCCTGGGGAGGTTTGTCATTCTTGTGTTTCTCTCCTCTTAGGAGGAGGGTACTCCTACATGTCATACGATGCGGCACCTCCTCAGCTTCATCATCACCCTAGATAAAGTTGCCAAGTGGAATTCACAAATATGATGAAAAAGTCTTTTGTCCTCCTCTCCTCCCATCCAAACATTCACTCCAACAAGTCTCCTCTAGCAATGGTCACCACGTGCTGAGATTATGGAGACAACAACCACATCCTGAGGTTTTGGAGAGATACCCATTAGATAGGAAATTACAGGAACAGCTCATGTGGAGATGTTGCATTTTATTTTGACAATGATGCACTTACCATCCTCAGAAGGTCCATCTAATGGGATGAACATCCTTGCGTAGACCTCACTGGGGCTAGAAATCATTTCTAATGTAATGAAATTCCCTACCCCAATGGTTGGAGCACTCCTAGCATGAAAACTTAAGACCAGTGGAACTTGAGAGTGACACTCACCAACTAACAGGATGCCTTAATAAACAGACTCCTCAAACAAGGTAGTCATTACAGACCTCCCTTAAGACTCTTAGGATTTACAACAGACTAACATTCGACCATCTTAACCTCTCTTCAACACTTCCTAGTCCATGTCTTCAAATGACTCTGAAAGTGGTGTTTATAAAGAGCAGGGAAGTCAGACTCGACGATGTCCTCATCATCACCCTCACACACTCCATCGTCAAGTAGCATGATGGCAGCATGCGTGGTCACATGGGTTTAGTATCTTGTCCTTGTTTCGAGATACTAGTCATGCCACCCTTTCTACCATTGTGCCATATTGTCAGTTATGGAAGTGACTTCTGGCCTCAGTCCCCATCACTCTCATTCAGTCCATGGAACATGGACTAGACATATGAAGGGTTGTGTATATAACCCTTTTTGTTCTCATATTTTTCCTTGTTTATGAACTTTATGATTTAATCCTATATCACTATTTGCTCTCTTCATTACATTTGGTGAATTTTTGGCTTTGGTAAGGATTTATCTCATTTTCCTTGTTATTTGTCAATTGTTGATGATTTGGATAGAGTTATGATGCCATGATTCCCTACTAAAGAAGTGGTGTTTCAGGTTCAATATCATTTTACTTCCAAGTTGCAGAATGAAGGAATTATGGAAGCTAGACAACTTGTATCTCAGTCCCAAGCTATAATAGATAGGTATCAAGTTTATGTATTTCGCTCCTGGCCGTTATTGTACATCATTTAGGTCACCTATCCAGCGAATAAATGATGATGCAATAAATCCAAGAATCGGATATTCTGTGTCCAATTCAACATTTCGGGTCTTTGCTAACTCCTAACTCGTTGGGTCATCCCACAAGATTGTTGACCACTCTGGGATATTTCTCGAATCATCTCCACTCTCCATGGCACTAGCTCCTAGAATGGATCATGAGATCTTTTGAGAATCAGCAGATGGATCTTATTGGCAAATTTGTTGTAAATACATGATATTTCATACTTCTCTCATGAGCACTGATGTATAAGAATATTGAATCTCTTCTAGAGTAGTTTAGCCGTCATTTTGCACAGATCTATTGAACACTATTGTGATCAGACCTTTTTATATAAAAACCCTATATTATCATGATTTTGTATGTGTTAATTAATTTCATGTGAGTGAGTGGCTTGTTCAGCTCCTATCGCCAAAGGCGGGGCCCCCTTCTGTGACAGGTGTTGTTGTAGTTAGAAATTATTTTCTTTATGCACGTACTTGATATTGTTGAAATAAATGTTTTATGTAGTTGAAGATTGATCTAATTGTCTCTGATTTGGATTTGGTGTGCTGATTATAGTTGAATATTAATGTTTAAGTGGTGAAACGACTGGATAGTATAATCTTCATTATCATTATTAGTGAACATAGGGGAATGTATGGATTACAAACACTTAATCAAGATTACTTCTGTGGTGAATGATTGCATTAGAATTGTTGTTGAGAATATGTTACTATCTCATAAGGGTAGAAGCATGATGTTGAATTAAATTAGCTCTTTCCAATTCCTATATTGTAGCCATTGTTTATTAAATTGCTTTTGTGTGAAAGTTCCAATTTTTTTAATCAGATTCAGGCATGAATTTCTTTCTGTCACATAGCATAACGTTACAGCATAGCAGAGGGTTGTTAAGTTTAATAGTCAGAGATTTTGGTTTGATTACATGATTATTTCTATAAGTTATGATCTTCTTAGGATCCTGTTCACGAACAATTGCATCTCAAATTTAGTTATCTAATATATCGATTTACCATTCCAAGTTATAGTATCTGACATATACTTTGTTAGGTAGCTCATCATCCTTTGTAGCCCTGGGTTGATAATTTATGCACAGCTTTCGATTTGAATTTTAGTAAAAGGTGAAATAAAAGCTTGTCAACATCCCGCATCCATCTATCCCTCCTGAAGACTGTACCAAAATATTCTTGTTCTCTATGCTTCATGCTTCGTCACCCTACTTCGTGTGATGGCCATACATGTATTCCATATTTAAATCATTAGGATGCATTTTTTATTACCATACGCTTGATGCAGTGAAATTTTTGGATTCAAGGGTGTGACCTGAGTCATGGAGCTGAATTTTTTGGTCGTAGACACACTCCAATGGCATTTGAATATTTTATTCCCTAGAACTTTGGTCCTTTGCGCACTTACCCCAAAATATCACATTGACAGTGGCTCTTAGGAATGAGCGGATCGTACACAAAACCACATCCTTCGTCTTCGATTCCCCTTCCTACAAATTTCGATGGGAAGAATCATTTCCAACCCTTCGATCTGAAATGTTTTCAATCTCCTCCATCCACACATAAAGAGCATGTTACATTTCACAAATATTGAAGGCAATTTACTCCATGCGTGTTCGACCAGCAGAAAAACTGCCAGGCATGGATCTTTCCCCGGTTCAATCTATGCCATCAAAACTTTCCTCTATTTAACCCATTTCGTACATTAAGGAACTGGAATCTTCAAGAGTTCTTTGCTTTAGTGGAATAAACCCTCCCCACTAATCTAACCTTGGTCGATCTCAACCTTTGAAAGTTGCGGTCATTTTAACCTGTTCCGCAAAAATACAAAAGGACTTGGGTCGTGCATTTCATATTTTCAAAACTGACTATATCCATCGATCTGGATTGCCTCCATATCACCACCATCAAAATACTATCTCCTTTCCCATGGCTTTGGTCGGTCTATGTATAATCTTTCTTACGCGATTTAGGACCTGATTTTCCCATCTTCACATATTTCCAGGGTTTATGTTGGCACGATCCACCAACAAATCCTCATCGACATGGGTTCCCACTCTATCGATGCCCAACCAATGTGATCTCCCTGAGCACTAGCCTAGACAGGTTTGAACCTGCCCAAAAACACCCGCGGAGCGGATGAAGTCTCACCAGAGATGTCGAGGGAGAGTTGTTGGAACCAAGTTTTCGGCAATGGGGAAGGGACGGTATGTTCTCAGTGATTGAACTTCATAATCCATAGATATTCCAGAGATAGTCTATCAGAATCACATGATGCATTATAGATCTATAACTAGTAAATTACTGACAAATCGCATTACTTCATTTATCGCAGTATTAACATTTATTCATAAAACATCCATCATAGTCATTGTAGATAAAGAAGACAGAAAAGACATAAGACATAAGATCATATCAGAGTAACATCCATCGTTTCATATTGCTTCTGCACAATAGATCCAAGTTATACAATACTTCTCCATGGCAGGAGAATTATCATCGCCCATATTCACTAATTGATCGACATAGATAAAGAAAAAACTGCTCAAAGACAAAATTAAGCGACAAAAGCAAACCTTAGATCACAAACAGGATTAATCGCATGATCTCTCTCATCAAATCTATATCTTTTACACTTGCAATTATAACTCTATATATAGGCTTGCACATTTACATCCAAGGTCTACTTCTAACTAAATTATAACAAAAGAGTGACCTATATGCACAAAATGTGGCCAGTCGCTACAAAATTGCATAAATATTTCCAAAAACAGTTATTCTTCCACCTATCGTGCTATTTTAGACCTTTACGGTGGCCAGTGATCTTGAACAGCCTCCGTGGTGCTCCGTAACACACTTACCCAATACCCTTGCCAACACGCCACCAACACAGTCTTCTAGCTCATCCTCGAGCCACATCAGGTCGATAGGGTGTACTCTGTCGTCTTAGTCTTGAAGTCTTCAAACTGCTACAAGATTTTAGGGACCTAGAGTCGAGATCGTCCGACTGTGTCCTGATAAGTGAGTAGGTCCTACTTCAGTGGGTGCTCCTCCCCAGCCTTTCCATCTACCACCTTCATGCCTTGTTGGACCGCCTATAGTGTGGTGACTGCTTTCATGGCCAACTACCCGCTAGTAATGTCTTGAAATTCATCGAGCTGGGTGTTGCGCTTGCGCTGAAGTTCTTGGGCTCAGGCAGTTCGTTATTGGAGGTCCTTCAGTTATTTTGAGAACATAATATGAATCATAAGAGGCATTGTGCACAGCAGCATCTTCAGTGTTGCTAACTCAATGTTTGCTTCCCGTGCTTGCTTGGCCAACTGCTCCCATTGGTCATCCTGGATAACACTTTTTCAGAACTGTGTCATTTCATCAGCAATCGTCTTCGCCTCCTACTCCATAGCATCAAGTTTTTTCGTTAGCTACTCAATCATATTATTTCACTTGAAAATATGTGTAGGTGGCGTGTCGGGGTAAACCAAAGAATTCAGCAAATTGTTGGTTAACTGGATTTGGGCAATCACCTCGGCAAGGCGCTTGGATTTGGCGACAACAGTGAGTTCCGTCATGGTGTCATGGATGTGTTGGCATGCCTCATCAATAGCTTGCTCAACCTCGACACAACTACCATAGAGTTGCGCTTTCTCAACTATGAGGCAGTCTTGCACCTTCTTTAACTCGGTGATTTCGTCGGCAGCTTTCCGCTGTAGCTCCTCATGTGTTTTCTTCAAGTCGGAAATCTCCCACGCCTTTTCTTCTATAAGATGCTCTCTGATCTTCCATAGCTCATCGAATTCCTCTTTTAGCTTCTTTGCAGTGGCATGTGAGTACACATACCCTCACTAAGCTCCTTTTGTCGGTCCACCAATTCTTGGCTGGCACCTTGTTGTAGTTGTGCTAAAACTTGGGTGGGTAACTTGTCGAGATTGACAGCAATGCTCGACAATGGCTATAGTAACAAGTTGAATTTGGTACTTCCCAAGTCTATGGCAGTCAGGAGAACTTGCAATTTCATATCCTGCGGCTCAGTGCTTATCGGTGGGACATCCTACATCACATCCTTCTTTGGCGTCACTTTTGAAACAGTAGCAAAAATAGAATCAAGTTTAAGGCTTACTGCAGCAAACCATTCTTGACTGGACACACACATAGCTTGTGCCGCAACATTAGATGCCTCAGTGACAGCCTTGATGAGCCATTGTAGTTGGTTCTCCATCATTAAGTAGGAGCTGCTACCTGTGTCAAATTCCATGTGTCTTTTAGTGCGCATCTTCTCCAACATGCGCTGAGCTTCTGGATCAGAGTTCGTCGATGACTCGCCATCGGAGTCATGGAGATCTTTCCCTTCTGGTACTGGTTCATCAGGGGCATCTAATGGTGTCCCTGTAGATATTTCCTCTACACTCATCAGTTCGCACCAGTCAGCTGGCCAATCTTGAACAAAGGCCTCCAATTCTGTATCTGCAATTTAGTAGGGCATAGGTAGCCATTGTTTGTCAAGATCCCTTCGCACTTGGATGTAAATGGAATGAGGCCTGATAGAAAACCAAATAATCCTCTGGTACTTGTATGCGGTGTAATTAGATAAATGAGGAACCTTGGTGGTTGCAGCCTATAGTGCTTCCCAATAGACCCAAAAATGGATCGCACAATCCTGCTATCGACTAGGTTCTGCAACCCACCATAAGTTCTGATATCGAGCGCCTTTGCATACTCTTTCCGCAGCGACTGACATCGGCTAGTAATCCTTTGGCTCCATCCATGTGACCAAGACAATGAGAATTAATAACCAACTGTAGGAAAAACTGCATTCCTCGGCCTGAGCTGTGACAACATCTTCTAACAACTGGTTTAGCCGAAACAGGGACCAGTTCATTTGCACCCCTTCAGCACATTTTTGTGCACATGCGACTACCTGTGAATTACATTAAACAGGATTATTCTTCCTAACAATATTTCTAGCCAAAACACGTGCCCCAATCCACACTGTCCACTTGGAAATACTGTCAATGTGATAGGCCCGGCCATCGCGCTACAACTCGAACCTCTCCTTTAACTGCTTAGCAATATTTTTATCATTATCCTGCCCTCTGAAATATTGCGTTGGATCTTCATTGGCCTTTAACAACCCCGAAATTTCAGCAATCAGGTCAACCATGACCTGGATAGGTTCTTCTAGCTAGAGCATCCCACCATGAAAACATGCTAATAGCTGCTTGACGCATGCATTCGCTTCATTCAATCTCCCAAAATGAGGCATGTTGATGATCCCCAACAACCCAGACTTATCCAATCACTGTGCCCATGGGTGAGGAATCAAAAGAATAGGCATCCCAGGTATCATAGGCACTGACTGATATGGTTCATCTGTGACATCTTTTAACAGCAAAAAATCATGGTCTTCATACTTCATCTTGGTCAATGTAGATATGATGTCCCCCGAGAAAGTCATCCCTTCTGGTAGCGGCAGCAGCTTCGGTGGATACCTCTGATTTTTTGTTAGCTTCCTGTTAGAATATATTAAACCCACTCACAACTTAGGATAAAATAATTAATCATTATTTGATTAATTATTCACCCACTAGCTTAATTAGGTGGCACCTTAAAGTCAATGCATGCCATCTATATCCTAGGAATGAGTTATTTCTGATTCTGGGTTCATCTAGAATTAGTATGTAGGACCTTATAGCAGATTCTGCTTTTTTCTGCTTTTTCTGCTTTATCATGCTTTTCTATGGATAAGATAAAAGCTAGTCAACTAGGAAACTGGGTGCTTTTGTTTCCAACCCATCCTCCATTAGTTTTTCTCCATTTTCTAGGATTAGCATGTTACTTCCATCTCCTTGACAACTCACTCATGCTTTTTCCAACTCGTGAGGTCCTTGATAGATTTAGCAAGTGCTTTATCCACCTATGGGGGTTTGCTATATTTTGGTAAGTCAGCCTTTTTGAGCTTTATGAGTTGTTTCCATACAATTCGACTTCCCCATGAGGGATGTACTATTTATGTACTCTATTATTCATAATTATTCAATGGAAAGATACACACCAATATTCATCTCTTCATTCATGTGATTCAGTCTCTTTTCTTCTCTCTATTTTCCTATGTATGCTTGTGAGAATTCTTAGTAGCAAGATCTATTTCCTGTGCTTCTTCTTAGCATCATTACACATAGCATTGATCTATTATTTCTACACTTCCTTGGCTTCGCCCCTGGCCGCGTTGGGGCCACATACCCAGGGATATCATTGATAGAGATTCCCCTGGGTGCTGTAGACTCAATAGTGGCGGAGATTGATGGTTTGGTCTCTTCCCCTTGTGCCCTAGCAGTTGTGCAAGTACATCTCTTAGGTGACGGTGTGGTACTGGGATTTTGGGCCTTCCGCTTCGCTCTAGGGATCGAAGAGGACCCAATTTCCATGCTTATGACTTCTTCTTAAACCCATGTAGGTCAGATGGGGGATTCCTACTCACTCAAAATCTCAACTGTGTCAGGAGTGCGTGGCATGCTTCACTCTACAATGCTCACAACGCAACTAAAAGTTCACTCCTTTCCTATCACACTCCCTTCTACTCCTGCACTGAACTCAACACTTCACTTGACTCAACTGAATAAGACCTTGATTCCATATCCCACATGCTTTTATAACCCATCACCTGATTCACCTCATCATTGCCAAATCTACCATATCCATCATGCCTGAATCTAGCATTAATAACCCTAAATTCGCTGACGATCCCATCTTACTAATAGTCGGATCAGTCATAAATGCATGTTGCTTCATCAAGCACCGCTAGCTACTGCTATTAAATGTCTATATTTATTATTGATTTAACCACCCTACAGTCCTGCGGCTGTCATCGATGGTCTCCCTCATTACACTACTAAGCGCTATCCTTGCGTAGTGTTGTCATGTGTGCTCACTTCACTACAATCTACCTACAAATTTTATTTTATTTTTCTTGCACACCACCTCAATCATTGCGCAGCTCAGGCCCTATCCTATAGGGCTTCAAGTGACTACCATTCACAAGTTTTGGCAGCACCGCACCATCTAATTGTTGTAATTGAACTGCACCCCCAGAAGTAATTTAATAAACAATGTATGGACCTAACCAGTACATCTGTAACTTACCTGGATGCTTCAGGAACTTACTGCCATATACTAGTACTAAATCTCCCTGTGTAAACTGCTTGTTCTTAATATGGCGATCATGCCACGCCTTCTGGCGATTCTTCTCAACACACTGGTGGAATCCTGCGACAAAGCGGTCCTCTTCTAGCTGGATCAACTGTGCGATACGCTCCTCTAGTGCCTCTGTATCATCCATGTTTGTCACAGTAGCAATCTGGAGACTAGGAACAAGGTATTCCATCAGCATGACTGCGTCTTTCCCATATACTAATTTGAACGGTGTTTGTCCTGTCAATATTTTACAAGTGGTGCGATATGCCCATAGTACCACTAGAATTTGCAAATCCCAATCATCACGATTAGTATTGCATACCTTTGTAAGCGCATTTTCCAATATTTTGTTGAAGGCCTCGACAGTGTTATTTTCCTGTGGATGGCAGGGTTCACTTTTCTAATGCTGTACCTATAATTCCTCGATTATTGCTCTCACAGTTTGATTGATAAAGTGACTTCCCTGGTCACTCATCAATGTCCTGGGCCATCCAGACCTTCTCACAATATTCTCGAATATGAATTTGGCGGCTGTCGTAGTAGTGCAATCCATGACTGGTGCAGCCTCCACCTACTTGGTCAGATAATCAGTTTCTATAATAATGTACCGCGCACTAGTCCTCTTTCTTGGTGGATTAATTGGACCAACAAATTCCATGGCCCATATATCAAAAGGTTGTAGAGTTACCTGGGTCACTAATGGCATCTCATCTTGTCGTGATGGCTTGCCAACGTGCTGACATACATCACATCTTTGCGCATAATCCACCACATTAGTATGTAAGGTAGGCCACCATACCCCAGTGCACAACACTTTACGCGCAGTAGCCCGGCCACCATAGTGGCCTCCCACAATTCCTGCATGTGCTTCCACTAGAATAGTTCCTTTTTCATGTGGTAAGATGCACCATCGCAAGATTTCATCTAGTCCAAGTTTGTATAATTGTCTCACAATCAACTAGAAATCAAAATCTTTCACTACCAACTGCTTCTTCTAATTAGTCGACATATCCTCTGGAGCAACTCCGGTTGCAAAGAATTGAATGATTGGAGCAAAGTGGTCATCCGTTGTCTCTACCCAGAACAGTTGTGCATCAGGAAATCCATTGTCAATATTAGTAGGATCTTCTCCTATCTCAATGCAAGATATATGATCGGGGCCAACATTCAACCTGCCTGGCTTCACAATTATCTCAAAATCAAATTCCTGGAAAAGTAGCAGCCGCCAACAGATCTTCCCCCCAACATGGGCTTATTGACCAGGTATTGCAAAGCAAAATGGTCCATGAACATCTTGAAGTGACTGCCCAGCAGATAGTGTTGAAATTTTTGTAGCACATAAACCATGGCTAAGCCCTCTCTCAGTGGTTGTGTAATTTTTTCTGCAAAAGACAGCTTCCTACTGGAAAATGCAATTGGATAATACAGGTCGCCTTCACCTGGCTACACAAGTACTACCCCTAGCGTAATAGAAGAGGCATTGACATGGATGTGGAATTCCTTGCTCCAATAAATGAATACCAGGATAGGCATCGATGCCATCTTGGCCTTTAGTCTGTCGAAACTTCCCTAACACTCGAGATTCCACTCAAATGTGACATCCTTCTTTAGCAGCTTCTCCATGGGGGTCGTAATCATGGCGTATCCTTTGATGAACTTGCGATAGTACCCCATGTGTCCCAGTGTCACCCGAAGCATCTTCACAGTCATCGGTGGTGGTAGACTAAGGATAAGTGCAATCTTTGCAGGGTCAACCAACAGCCCTTGCGTGCACACAATATGTCCCAACAGCATTTTGAATGGCACGTAGAAAATGCACTTCTTCGAGTTTAGTGCGATTTGATGCTATCGACACCTTTCCAGCATCAATCATAGGTTTGCTAAAAGATCTCTAACCAAACCATAGACTGTCCAGTCATCCATGTATACCTGCAGGAATTTTTGAATGAAATCTTTGAACGCAGCGACAACCTCCCAAGAAAACATCATTGGCGCATTCTTCAACCTAAAAGGCATGACTGTATATTGAAAACAATCCCATTCAGTGACAAATGTGGTCTTGTGTCGATATTCCTTTGCGATTCAGATCTGGTGATACCCTGAAAAGCCATCCATGAATGAGTACATCTCCTGACCGCCTACCCCTTCAAGGACCTCATCTGTAAAAGGCATGGGAAATGGGTCATGCAAGCAGGAATCATTCAACTTCCACAGGTCGACACAAATGTGAACTTATCCAGTATTTTTGTCCTGAACCACCATAGGGCTTATCCATTCTGATTCCTCAATAGGCTCAATGGTGTCAGCGTCTAACATCCATTCAAGCTCATATTTGACTCGTTATTTGTATCATGGGTTCAGTCAATACATCCTCTATCGCATAGGTTTCGCATTGGGTTTCAATGGTATCTTCATCTCCCCTAGATCCCCTAATATCCCTTTCATTTCTGAGAACTGTGTTGGAAATAGATCTTGGAACTCATGTAGCAGATCCGTGATATGTGCCATTGTCTTATTGTCCCAATAGTCCCCAATATTAGAAAACTTCTAGTTCTCTTTTGTCCCAATGTTAACTTTGCAGATATTCAGCGACTGACTCATGGGGTCGGTTGGTATGTCTGATGTTGCAACATTGTGACTACTTTCTGATTCTAGAATGTTGACGTTCCTCATTTCATCATCATCTTTAGGTTCTCTAGATAGATTATAGCAGGTCATCAGAGATTGTATATGACACTGCACATGTGGATCTACTGAGTATGCGGGTGGCACAACCTTCAGGACTACATCACGGATGAGTTGGAGTGCATTGTGGACCTCAAGGTTAGTATCCCGGAATTAAAATTTCGTGCAAAGCAAATCGACAGCTCCTCCCAAGTAGTGATGGTTCTGCGTAGCTCTGCCACTAGATACCAGGATCTAGGCATTTCTTCCAAAGTATGAACAAAAGCATGGACCCACTCTTCCTTGGGTCGCGATGCCCACAAAGCTTGGCATTCCATTAAATGACCAATGGGGTCATTGCACCCATCATATCACCCAGCAAGATAGGTCTCTGAATTACCGAAGCGCACCATCATCAATTGTCGACATTGTGCCCATCCATGGATTACCGATTTGTGAGCTGCCCACCAGCGTGCTAGGGTACCCTTCAATGCTTCCTCCAGTTCCAATAGCCTCTGTGGCTCAAATACTTTCTCTTCAAATTATTGGAGGAATTCAATCAAATCGGGTAGCCCTTCATAAACTGGAAGCTCGATGATCTCAGTCGCAACACAGCGTAGAGATTGTGTAATCAGACCACATTTTTGAAAAGACACCTCATGAAGCCAAGTTTGCCAATTTTCTAAAGCATCATCAGATTCAAAAGACATAGAGCTAGAACTTCACCATCTGATTTTACCATCGACAGTATTGTGGATATAGTCCTCAGAGATGTTATAGGAATGATCCCAGCCTCTACCAACCTCATCCTTGATAGGTTCAATATACCGTCGTCCCTCTTGAGGGTCCATGGGAGCAATGACTCTGATATATTGGTTTTTGAATGTCATAAATCACTTCTTGAAATTGATAACTTCCATGCGATAATTGGCCCATCCAATCCCTAGCAGCACAGGATAAGAGCCTCCACCATCAACTACTTCAATAATGTCGAAATCGGCATGTGTCTTCATACCTTCAACATCGACAACCATGTTCGAGACACGGCCAATGGGCTGAACCTTAGCCTAATTTGCTAGTTGCAGTTGCATAGGGAACCACCCCAAGGTTGGATTTCCCATAAACTACCAAGTTTGCTTGGTCAAAATATTCATATCTAATCCTAGATCTAGAATAACAGAATCGACTTCGTAGTCCCCTATCTAGATGTTCATCCTCATCTCTTTACCTGTCTTTCTCTTCTGGAGGGGATTTACTGTGGAATCCTTCAGTGGTTGATCCCTTTGGCTCAAAAACTTCTCAATCTCACCAAGAGCCTTGATATCTCTAGATAACGATAGACAGCTCTCAAAGAATTGTTGCAAGGTACCATGTTGTCGCGATGGTCCTACCTCTACAAAAGGATCAAAATAAAATGGCATTTCAATAATAGGTAACTTACTCGGATTCCTCCCAATTGCATGCTTGGACTGAAAAAACATCTCCTTCTCTATCGCAACATCAAAGGCTATATTTTTCATCCCCATGAGCCAAACTTGTGGAGGGGATCCGTCTTCTCGAGTTGTTGCACCTACACGAGTGACAACAACAACATCGACAACTTAGGCTCTGGGCTCTAACAGAATCATCACAACCGTGGATCCTTGATTCGGGTTTGGAGCTGGATTCAGTGGTGGATTCTAAATCAGTTCTAGGTTCATTGACTGGTTCTAAGTCTGTAGTGGGATCTAATGCTGATTTTACACCGGCTGCTGGATCTGCACTTGGTTTTGGTTTTGAAACTGGTTCTATAATTGAGGGATGTTCCCAACCTACCATTTTTCAATCAACAGAGGGCAGTTTTCGACATTGTGCTCTCTTGCTTCACAGTATGTACACTATGCACTCCCTCTGATAGTGGAAAAATACCCCACAAGTGTAACACTAGATGGATTCCTGACCTCGTCCTCCTCCTCATCCCCTAAATCCTCCCGAGAATCCTCCTTGAAATCCTTCAGTTTACTGATACAATGGTTGGGCTAGCTGCTACGAGGTATTTGGTTGTTGTTGAATGTAGTGCACTGCTTGAACATATTACTGTTGAGGCTGAGTAATCGTTACCTAATTATACTACAGTCATAGTGCAAATTGTGGTTATGCTACAAACTATGGTTGTGATACGAACTGTTGGTGTGGCTGCGACGAAATAAACTACACTTGCGGAGGTGGTGCATATTGTACTGTTGGTTGTACCATCTGTGGCTATGATAGCTGGACTGTGCGAGGATCCTCACCCTTCACAAAATATGAATCATATGTTCTCTCTTGAAGCAGATCATAAGCTCGACAGTATTTATCCTCGTGCCCTACTAGGCGACAAAAGGAGCAATACAAACTTTATGCCTTCGTAACCATCTTCTGCATGTAGGTATAGTTTTCATGTCGATGCCCATATACCTGACATACGCGATACCATGGCAGACTAGTGCAACTCAAAGGGTTTGGCGCTCTTGATAACAAATAATTTCATAAATTTGGATAGGTGTCTTTAGTATGGTCATCCATGCGACATCACGTGCACCAGAGATCATCATGCTCTTCTTTCGCCTTCTTAATATCCTGTAGCTTGAGCATTAAATTTTCTAGTTGCACTTGAATCTGGTTCATGCCAACTATAGTCTCCCCAATAGGTGAAGCTTCTAACTTCATCGCCATCTCCAGGGCCTCATTCTGTGTCGTGATATTTTGTTGCATTAACGACTATCTGATGTGCGGAACTAGTGCATCAATAAACCACTCCTTGTGTTGAGCATCACTCATTTTAAAGCTAACTCGAGCCATCAATGTCTTAAACTGTTGATCAAATTCCCAAATAGTTTCATTCGGAAACTGCTTAATCTCCTTGATTTCTATAATGTATTGGGCCTCAGATTTGGGTTTCTTAAATTCCTCAAATAGTCCTTCTTGAAACTCATTCAGTGTTTTCATTGGGGTTCCCTGTGGAACCTGCATGAACCTTATGTACTAGTCAAACACACGATCCCTGAGGGTGGTCTCCAATTGGCTTCTCTTGATATCATCATCCACACTCTGTCTAGTAGTCCAAACTACTTCACATAAGAAACAGTACTGCATCGGGTCATCAGTCTCATTTCCATGGAATATAGGTAACTTCATCTCGTCGCCTACCATTCTGGGCCTTCTTCCCACAAATGGTGTTCTATTGCTAGACTGTTGTTGGCACATCAGACAAGGTGATGTAGAATTTGCTTCTCTACCTATTGGTGGAGTAGTGCGCGGAGGTGTGGACACGTTACTGTCGGGGTTCGAGCTTCTTGCTATCATGGGTGTAGTCTGGGTCTGGTCATCCTCATCGTTGATGTAGTGTGACCACTTGTTTCCTCCGTGACCCTCATCGTCTCGTCAGAACTCATACCCATCTACCCCTTACCTTGCCATTTGCCTTCCCCTTTTGTCACAGCTTCCACGGCCTCCGCACACCAAAGTTCCACTACTCGAGGTGCATTTTTAGAATACCCTTCTCACATATGAGAATCTTAATACATAATTGTAGAGATAGCAAGAATCTACCTCATGGCCCATTAAAGAACTCTCTTTCTGCTTCATTGTATGCCTTAATGGTATTGACTACAAACTCAGTGGTGTATCCTTCCAGAATATTATCCATCCATACTTCAATAGCTCATGATGCTTTGTTATTGGTTTCTTGTAGTTCCTAGATCAATCCAGGGGTCCAGGATATTGGCTCTCCACCTTGATCCAACTGCATTATCCATTCATATAGTATGACCGAAAATTCATGAAAGAACCACTCGTAGGGACCGTCATAGATATATTTTTTCATCCACCTGGGTGTTGACAACTTTGGATTCTGGTTCTCTGTTTCAATGAACTCTCGCAGCTTTAGATCAAACCACTCTTCAATCTCAGTTTTTGTCGGATGCCACAACATATCCTCCCTTCAATTGCAGCAAGGTCCTGACAATGGAACAATTTGTTGGCACGATCCACCAATAAAGACTCATCAACATGGATTCCCACTCTGTCGATGCCCAACCAGCGTGATCTCCCTGAGCACTGACCCATACAAGTTGGACCCTGCTAGGAAACACCCGTGGAGCAGATGAAGTCTCACCCGAGATGTCGAGGGAGAGTTTTCGGAACCAAGTTTTCGGCAGTGGGGAAGGGAGGGTATGTTCTTAGCAATTGAACTTCATAATCAAAATATATTCCAAAGATATTCTATTAGAATCACATCATGCATTATAGATATATAACTAGTAAATCACTGACAGATCGCATTACTTCATTCATCGCAGTAGTAAGATTTATTCATAAAACATCCATCATAGTCATTACAGATCAAGAAGACAAAAAAGACATAAGACATAATATCATTTTAGAGTAACATCCATCATGCCATATTACTTCTGCGCAACATATCCAAGTTATACAATACTTCTCTACAGCAGGAGAATGATCACCGCCCAGATTCACCAACTGATCGACATAGATAGAGCAAAAACTGCTCAAATACAAAATAAAGTGACAAAAGCACACCTTATATCACAAACAGGATTGATCACATGATCTCTCTCATCAAATCTATATATTTTACACTTGCAATTCTAACTCTATATATAGGCTTGTGCCTTTACATCCAAGGTCTACTTCTAACTAACTTCTAACAAACTCGTGACCTATATCCACAAAATGTGGTCAGTCGGTACAAAATTGCATAAATATTTCCAAAAATGGTTATTCTTCCACCTATCACATTTTTGTGGACCTTCGCGGTGGCACGTGAGCTTGCGTAGCCTCCACAGTAGTGCGTAACTCACTTACCCAATACACCTGTGAACAGCTTAAAAGATCAAGTATTTTTTTATCGTCCTGCAGCCCAAGCTTTAGAGACAGCCTAAGGGGAATTTTACTGAAATTTTTGGTATTCCCTAATTCGATTGCTACAAAGTTTAGCATACCTTATCCCTCCAATCATTTAGCGCAGAAAAAAAACAGTGCTAACAAGTGGATCCACCTATGGATTCTATCATCCCTGCGAGGTAACAAACAATAACGTAGACCAAGTGTTACAGAGAGAAATTCCTATGGCTTGGGGTACCACAACAGACAGCTTGACTCCAGAAATCAATCCTTTCCAATATGCAATAGAAATTAAATGTCTAACACTAAAGGATCAGACCTCGTACCTTATTCTAGACGGTTGAAGTAGATCCCCATTGATCTTTCCAACTTCAGCTTGAATTGATATATTACTTCCACAACAACAAGTAAACAATACAAGCATTCTATATATCATGGTGTTATATCTATTCTAGCATATATAATCAATAATGTATAATCATTTGACATAATCCAATGGATAAAATATTCATTCAAACACACATTATTGGACAGGAAAAGATATTTCTATTAATATAAATCAGATATTACAAGATACAACCTCTGTCGGCACGTCTGCGAACCGGAGAAACTGAATCCCTCACTTGGGCCTCCACCACTTCAATCCTCCATCACTAGATAGCAATCTCACAAGAAAAATGCAAGCTTGGGAAGAACACAACAATGCTCCAAGGGACAAAGGGATGCAGACTCAAGCATAAGTTCCGGCAACAATGGACTATAGCTTCTTTGCTCTTATTTCTCTCTTCTGCCTTCAATGTACCAAGGGGTTCCTTATATAGCTTTTCAAAGGGGTAATGAAAGGTTGAATCTGAGCGATCTCAAGGCATATGGAAGGCCAAGAGTCAAATGAGTCGGATCCATGTCAAGGAAAACTCCAAAAATATTTGGATTTTGTACACATCTCGATGTACGCGGTTTTAGTGGTCAAACCCGCGTATATACGCACTTATAGGTTTAAAAGTCGCATGTATCATTTTTCACATGTTTTTAGGGATGGTCAAGGAAACATCAAAGGACAAAAAATAGTCCATGGGGTCTAAGGAGTCTGTAGCAGGACAGGGGAAAGCCATACAAAGTGTGATTCACCTGGAGTGATGAAATCAACTATAACAGATGCCCCCTAATGTGTGAGGTCAGAGGGGTCATATGATGGCCGAAATACATTATAAGTCCATCCCAGAAGTGGAGTGATGAAGGATCCCAAATGGAAGACCAGCCACAAAATCAGCATAGTACAATAATACAACTCTGAACATAACTGCAAATACATATGGTAGTCCCGAATACATAAGAGTACAATGGCCATGAATAGGCATGATACAAGATATCACATAAGTGGTCATCGCCACATACAATATACATAGATCAGAATATCCATGATGAAGATATACAAAGGACCATGATCTCCATAATGGCTGAAGATATATAACAGATCAAGATCTCCATAGTGGCTGGAAATATCTGACATATACTGGAATCAAGTCACGAGAGCTGAAATCTCATGAACACTGGCACGATCAAGGAGGTAGCATATAAGAAATGCCACCCATCTGGAAAGTCTTCTACAAAAACTGCTACGAGTACATGTCCTACTATGCGAATAGAGGTGTCGAGGTTGAACATAGTATTCCATCGTCTGATTACCAGTCATTAATGTATACTGTTAACAGACGGGAGATCACCCACCGATAATGAAAATGGGAATCAAGGTACTAGAGTGCAAAATAACAAGTGTGAATAAATGTGTTGAGGTCGAACACTTGAGAGGATCCATCAATCAGGGGACATTGATGTCTTCCCAAATACTATCGATGGCGAGAGAACCTGCCACTGATGACTGCAAGTCTCAAGGCACTCAAAATGACTCTAGATTCTAATCCTAGAATAAATGATCTGAAGTCGATGGGATGAAATCCGCTGGAAGGAGGGTATTAAGGCATCCCCCATCATCCAACATGAGGTACTCAGCAAAGCTGTATAATGTGGAAGGACTCGATCATAAGGTGCACGAACCAGTAACTGTACTGGGAATGACCGACATGCAAATTCAAGAGAACTGAGGAATGGTCGACTCAAGCTTCAACTTCCTTTGAACAAGAGCATAACGGCATATGGTGACTAAATAAAGGTAGCATAGACTCGATAGACACTCTGCGACACAGGAGGCATCGACAGAGGCTCCGTAGGGATTGGAAGCTTAACCAGTCGGTGGAGATAAACTCAGATAAATGAGTACAGGTCCTAAAGTCAAACTATAACCCAACCAATGGATGTGATATACAGTGCTCTGTTCGAAGGCGACACGACTCGACAGCTGTCACAGATAACATCTTTCCTTCTCTGGATTTTTGGTTTTTTAAATTTTTTTGGAGTTTTTCAATTATTTAAAAAGCTTGAAAAAGAATAAACTAGCTTTATAGTTATAGACTAGGAGGAGACAAGTGTCATAAGGGAAAACAAACTAGTTCCAAGAAGTGGAACATACCTATGCTCAATGCAAGGATACATGTGTAGGATATCGACACTCGAGGGAAAATCCCCTCCCGGTAAAAAGGGAAACAAGTTGCGAAGGATAAAAAATGGCTCTGCATGGCTAGACATGAGACAAGCTTGGGCTATATGGCTGAAATGCAATGTCAGGGGAGCCGGCATAAAGCTCAATAAGGCAGAAAAAGCTCATGATAATGCATTCACAACTTGACATGAGGAATTCCTGAGGGAAATATCCCAGTAAAAGATCAAGAGGAGTATGAGGCTCTTACGAAATGTCATGGTGGTACTATACAATGGACTCCCACACCCTAAAAGAGAAAACGTCGGCATGGGCACCAAATGCAAATAAGGCACTAACTAGGGTCCCCATGTAAGCTAAAGCTCTACCCCTCGTATCATGCCACTTCTAAAACAGCAAGAAGGTTCCGTGACATAACAGAGTGGGTTCGTACCTAAGGTCATGATGATATGGTCATAAGGCCATGCAAAATGAAAAAAGTGATGAGACCTAACCTATATGTCAGTTTAGACATGATACCTGAGATCGGCATGAACGGGTAAATCCAATGGATGAAACGGCACTGAAAAAGGTCCTCTACAACATGAATTATGTCAAAAACGGTCCAAAATGGTTAGAAAATGTCGAAACTATAGGAAAGGGGGTAAAAGATTTCAAATATTTGAAAATTTTCTATAAATAGTAAACAATTCAAAATATTATAAAGCATTTGAAACTTTTACCCATTTGAGCTCTGATTTTCAACAGCGAATTCCAGGAGATCCACCCGACGGAATTCACTACCGTTTCTTCCAGGTATTTACCCATGCTCTTCTCTTTCATTTTGATGCAATTTCAAGAAATTCCATGGTCAATTAAGCTTTCTAGGCCAACCCAAAATGGGCGCTGCAGCCCACGTGGAAATCGAGGTTTTTTCCACTTATAGGGCTGGATATATGTGGAAAACACCCTCAAACCTGCGTACATATGCGGTTGTTTTGAAAACAGTCACGTATGAGGCCGTGTGTTGGGGCCTGGAAATTCGCAGGCAACAATAGAAAGGGATTCTCCCCAATCAACGTTCCCAACTAGCCTGTTGACTGTTTGGTACAGGGAATCCGTCCGGTTTTATGGTCCGGCTACCATAGGTCAAAGTAACAACAAGGGTTTACCGGTTACGGCCCGGTCCACCGGAATTTGTATTTTGTCTTAAATATGAAATGCAAGTATCCAACTAATTATGCAGGATGGTGAACGATGCAAAGAGCATTCACAATGTGATGCGCAGGTTCTTACCTCTCGTCTTAGGCTCGCCATGCATCTAAATCACACATGCAGGAATGAGATAAAATGACTACCTATCTATATGCCTACCTATTTATCTCTATCTACCTATCCCCGGGGAGCCAAATTATATTTAATAAATATGAGCAATGCGGATGGGCATACATGATAAAAGCAATTACAGATAGCTGACATTTACTTTTACAAGCATGAACAATGAGAGATATTTCCACAACTAGCTAACCAATTGTTTCGTAATAGGCATGCATTACTCATGGTGGTTATTTCATAAAATAAATCAAAAATCCTTTAAACAAGACATAGGTCATAAGTTAGAATGATCTCACGATTCACGGATACAATGCTGAAAAACAAAGTAGTTCATCTTTCGACTATCCATGGAAAAACATTTGAAATCCCACCGATCTTCTTTCAACAGGCAAACTGTAATTTTTATTGCAAAAGGAAATAGTTCTTCTTACAACAACCTTCCAGTCTTACTGGGGAAAAAAGCCTCCTCTTTTGCTTCTACGCTTCCTACTTTTATACAAAAAGTCAAAATGGTTGGGCTGGCCAAAGTGACCTTTGGGCTTCCCAACCTTTTGCTTTCCCAACGCTTCATTTCTCAAAACTTTTACAAAAATATTACATTAATAAAAGTTGACCGGTCCTCTATGAGGAGGATCCTGCTTGGTTTTCAAAGAATTTTTTCCACGCTGCTGCTTCAGCAGCGAGGCCTTCAAAAGCGCATGGCTCTAGGAACTGGATGTTAATTTCAAACTTGTCAACTTGGTTCCTAATGGCCTCGATCCTTGCTGGGCTCAACCGAAGCTGATCTTCTAGAACCTGTATGCTAACGGCTGCGTGACCCACTTCGTTCTTCAGTACTATGGCATCAATGGATCGAATCTGCCGCGTCCTGGCCTCTGCATCTTGATGCCCTTTCTGCAATATGTCCACAAAGGTTTCATGATCTGAGAACTCTTCAAAACTGAGCTCAGCCTCTGTCTGGCACCGGTTATATGCATTAAGGAACCTTTTAAAATATTTTGAGCATTCTACCTATGTTCTTCAGACAACCTTCTTAAAGTCTTCAGCAGTGCTGATGGCAAACTCTACTAGGCTGTGATCTCTCCTGAGGGTTTGATGATCTTTGGATGGTAGTTCTCCTGGAATCTCGGCATCATCTTCTGGTCTTTCCAATCTGGCACTCAAGACCTCAAGAACATCTTGGGACCTGTCTATGAAATAGGAGGAAGTTTCTATGATCTCCTCTAACCTGCTGTCCATCTGAAGAACTTTGCATCTTTCCTCTTCCAAAGCAGTCTGTAGCTGCAGCATTTTAGCCTTTTGCGCTAGGATATATTATTTAAACGGCTACAGATCGACTTGCTATTCCTTTGCTGTCTCCAGTTCAGCAGTCAAAGAAGCCAGCTGCTCTTTTAGTCCTTGGGTGTATGCAGTATTAGATTCATAGATAATATACTGATGCGCCTCTAGGTCTTCCACTTTTGCACTCAACTGTTCCTTCTCATTTTTCAGATCTTGGACTTCCTGTTGCACATTTTCTAGAGCCTCTTGTGCTGTTTTCTTGGCTTGTGCCTCTACCTGGAGGGCATGGATTTCACCCTTTGTGGATTCCATTTCCCTTAGCACGTGTTCATACTTCCTCTTAAGTCTGCTTAGCATCTTCCGACATGCAGTCACATTCCTTCCGGAAGATAAGCTTGTATAGTGGCATAATGAAATTCTCACATACTTCTCTGTAATAACTGTGGTACTGATGAGCCCACAGTGGTTTGTAAGCTGCATATACAGGCATTCTTTCCCTATCCCAGGCACACTTGAGGCCGGGGAAAGGCTGGTTGCATAGTATGCAGTCTATCAAAATGGAACTCATATAGAATTCAGATTTCTTCCGGGCTTCTCCTCCTCCCAAGGTTGTAGCTATACAAGAAGAGAGACTACTTGATATGAGGCTGGCCCAGTTGAAGATTGTTCCTTGGGTCGCCACATGGAACATAATGGGGACCCATTCAAATTTGAAGATTCTGCCACTGGCTATACCGAAGATCATGTTTAGCATCAGAGCTACAAATCTGTAAGGAGCTCTTAAGCTCGTTGTATCATAATCCTCGGTTGCTCTGTGTCGATAGAGATTTCCTGGCAAGAGCATTCTCTTCAGGGTTTCCACCAAATCCATCCTGAGGTTATCCAACCAATCATTTGACAGGAATATCTGAGGCTCTGGCAGGTGGTAAGCCAGTGCCACATATCCTGGGCTAAATGCAGCATAGCCCTGACCTTCGACATTTCCTATAAGCATTGTGTTGTTGTTTGTGTGGGGTAGAATCCATCTCATAACATCAAAGCATGGGAACAGCTCTGGTCTGGTAGCCACCTTCATGATGGTGGATTTCTCTATGTTGGCATAAATGGGCTCCTCTTCGAGACCCATGTCTGGGACTTCCCTGCGGGAAATCAATCTGTATATCTCATCCCATTTATACTCAGGTTCAACACCTGAGACACATTGGGTGTCCTCATATATATATTCTATCTGTGTGACAACCTCTATTGCTGATTTTTCTTCGACCATAGGGGCCTTCTTTTTCTGCCTTTTAGACATTGTAATTTCTTCCTACCATGTATAACATTATGACATTAGGAAATTCGAATTTGTGAACATTGTGCAGCAGTCTATTCTTTCTCCAGTGTATCATGACTTGTAATGAAATTAAGACATAATCCCTTCAGGCTGAAGAATTGAGCTAGTATGCAATACTGTGCAATGCACTATTATGCTATGTCTAGTATGATAATAATCTATGCAACAAACGCATGCATTGCACAGCTCTATAATGCCTTGAGACTAGGGTGCAATATTTCATGACTTGATTTATGTGAAGCATACACAGTTCTAAACAATCTACCATTGTTGCATAATATCAAGCTTATCAACTATGTTTGAGACAGCATTAAATCTACACCATTATGTGACATGCCATTTTCCCAAGATAGCAATCATATGCAGAGTGCCATTTAAAGTGAAAGTAGGCCTAGAAACCGATGCATGTATGCACAACCCAATCATTCCATGATTATCAGAACTACTAGCATAAACAGACTCAGTCCTGGGTAATATAATGAGCAATGTCCTTCTGTTGTATGATACTAAAACTTGATCAATCATCATTGGGATGTCATTAAATCTACATTATTTCACAGTACGCCACTTGTCTCATGAAATTAACTCATAAAGCAAAAGTATGAATCTTAAATGCAAGGTGCAAATGCAACTGTCCACAACTCAAAAATTTCGACGACATGGCGTTATCAAGGATAAAGACTGCAATAGCCTATGCGGCTCGCGGGAAAGTACTTACATTGGTGCGGCTAGATACTGCGGGCATCAACAACAATTTTTTGCACATGGTGCTCCCACCAGTGCCAACATCCATGCTACCTTCAAATCGTAAAAAATATAGTGGCACAGCCCTAGGGTTTTAAACAGCCAAAAAAAACGAGGACTGCGCGGGACGGCGTGGGCAGAGGTTGGGGTTCGAAACCTGGTAAACAGGAAAAATCAACAGCGGAGGAAACATTCAATCATAAGAAAACCACCGTAAAACCTCCCCATGGGCCTCATTATTACAAAGGAAGAACCAGGTGCAAGCGGCATAACGGCCGCCTGCACCGTGCCTTCATCCACTGTGCACGGGGCGAACCAAATGGCTGAGGTCAAAAGATACTACACGGGCTCTATAAAGGAAAAACGACTCCCCCCCTCTAACCGCAAACTGCTATCCCAACCAGCCAATTTCAAAATGTAGGCGCAACATGCAAGGGGAAACGACTATGGAAACCCTAGCCGCGGGTGAAAACTCCGTGCGAGCGAAAAGGGACTACAGGGACATAATCCTAGCAATACCCCAACCGTAGCAAAAATCACCCAATCAACCTTGAAAAGCATGAGGCAGGGCGGTAAAGATCCTACCTAGCAGTGATGCGTAGCTGATGAGTCGACAACGGTTGAGCTTCCAACCGACACCTGGATGCGGGTACAAGCACGGAGCTCCACAAGGTTCACTGGGTTGACAGCACGGCGAGGATAACGACGGCTTAGGCGCAAAACAATAATAAAAAATCCAAAACCCCTGCCCCCGTATATATAAAGAGTCGCACAAGTAACGAGTCATATCGGGCGGGGAATGAAAGTGAAATGGGCGGCAAGAATCCCAGACCTTCCGCACAGCGGATAGTTCCTAGCATCAATTCACCCACAACGGCGAATAGAGCGCATAAACAAAAGATCGGGCGTCGGCGGGGACCTATATCGGAAGCCAAGAGCCCGGACTCCTCTGCAACGGCGGGCATGCATAACAAACAACGTGCGTAACTCACATCGGCCACCCGGAGACTCTACATTGGAAAACCGAAACTCAGACCCGCCCGCAACGGCGGAGGGAACAGAAGGTAAAGAGCTCCGATACATACGAATCGGCGAGGAAACGAAACCTTAGAACCCCCAAATGGTCTACAACATTGGAGACCAAACGATAACCCGTCTGCAACGGCGGCCAAAGAGACACTCATCTTCTTTCGACTCAGAACAAAATTCCACCCGCAACAGTGAATAATCGTCAACCACCCGCAATGGTGAAATACAAAGGAGGAAACCTCCGCAACGGCGGGAAGAACAATTGACTCAACTCCCGATGTAAAATGACTTCACAGATATGCAAAAATCCACGATGAGCTTGATAATGGAAGATATCATTTTAAAGCATTGAAGGAGCAAAACAGATCGATTAATATCAATTCAAAGTGCTGTAAAACATTCCAAAAATTCATAGACCAAAAGTCACCAGACTGAAAACAGGAAAAAAAACCAACTTATTCAAAGTAAAGGAGGGTCCTAAAAAATTTTAGAATTTTGGGAAATTGTTGCAGGTGCAACACCGTGCATAAGGTTTTTTCAATAATATAATGGGAAAATTTGCAATTTATTGTGCAGGATGGTCCTAGAGTGGAGAGAGCATGAACATGGTGAAGTAGAGGAAGCAGTAAGGGCCGATCTAATGGCTCAACAAGCTCTACGTGCATGCGGACTCTACAAATTTTGGTGTCTTGGTGGTTTGAGGGCCAAACCAAGACTATTATAGATGTTGGTGGATTACTGGGATCCAGACTTGGAGTCCTTCCACATAGATGGGATGTCCCTCATGATAGATGTGGAGGACATATACTTCATTATAGAGCTATCTAGACGAGGGGAAGTGGTGAACCTTCGTTCCCGTGGTGGGCCAGGAGGTGGCCTAACTATTGATGAGTACATTGCAATGTACTGCTATCCAAACACAGAGAAGGTGGGGAGTCAGGTCCCTACCAACACTATACAGGTGCTGGGCCTAAAGGCCATACTTTTGACATTGGGAAGGATAGCAAGCTTGGCGTCACTCCACCAGGCCTCGCAACCTCTGATGTTCTATGCAGTGGAGTGCATGAGACCCACAATTTATGACTGGAGCACTACACTACTGAGCAACATGAAACATCACCTCAGTGAGTGTAAGGTAGGTAGAGTGCTGAACTTCGGGTTCAGCATTATTTTGAGCACATTTTTCTTCAAGCGTGTTCTAGGATTGAGCCCCAAAGTGGACGTTCCTCTTCACGGGGTTTGAGATTCGGCCCAACAGCATTGGGCAGATGCTATGCGTAGACTGGGAGGTGGTAGGGTGGCCAACCCATATCTAGCTAACTTCTTTCCATGGTGGGGACAACAGATAGTTTCCATTGATGACTACCCCTATGCAGGGATAGATTTCCGAGGGGACCCGGACATGCCACTACCACCAAGATCGGCATATGGCGATATAGGTAACGAATCTCGATCCTCTCTTTTTAATTTTTTTGAGTTATTTAATTTTTTTGTTTTTTCTTGATTATATGGAATCAAAAAGACATATTTTTGCGTGACAATACATAGTAACATCTACTATTTGTGTGCAGATGTGGGACCATGGCGGCCCGAAGGCTTCCCTCGTCATAGACGGAGGGGAAGAGGAGATGACATCACAGGTGTGGATGCAGAGCAGGCACTCTAGAGCATTCATACCAATTTTGTGAGACTAACACATAGAGTTCCCATGGTGCAAGTCGAGGACTTTCCTGAGGCTATGCAGCGACAGGTGGTGGGTGTACCACGCGCATGGGTGTAATTATTCCAACGGCTAGCTAGAGCCATAGTGACCTTCCATGATCACAACCTTCCTCCTCCTCCATAGGATCAGACACCTGGGAGTGTATACATTTTGTACTACCGTGTATTATATGTTTGTGGCTCGAAAGCCCCAATTTTGTATCATGACACTATGTATTATCACATTTTGGATGTATATAAAAAGTGATCGGTTTATTTATTTAAATGTGTAAAAATTATGTTTGTGATTAATTTATTATGAATGAAACAAATGCCAATCTAACACGTAGTTAGCATATGAGTCAGCAACTTGATTATTATTTCTTGGAATGTGTATATATGTTATATTGTCAAATTGTTGTTCTAACAATCTCACACGTAAGAATCTTCTCAATAACGTCGGATCTCTAACATGGTACAAACCATTGAGCTGTGACATTACTAACTCTGAATCAAGATGTACCTCAAGAGAGAGAACGCCATGTGAAATCGCATCCCGTAGAAGCTCGATAACGGCACTATATTCAGCAACATTGTTTGAATATTGCCGTAGACATATGCCTCCTGAAGACAGTACCTGACCCATAGGAGTATAAATCACCCAAGCGACAGAGGCTGAGTGTTGAGCTTGACGGCTTGCACCATCTGCGAATCCTATGTAGGTGGAAGATTCCATTGACATCTGCCAAAAGAAATGGAAACTAATCACAAACCCGATCACGATAAGAAAAAGACCTACCTATGTAAAATTGTACAATAATATACAATAAGCAGCCTTGGCTGAAGATCATGCATAGTATTTCTTGAGATAGAGCCCATTTATAGGCTCCGCCAAGGCCGTTCCTTTGTAATCCACTAACTCATACGCACCCTTCTCTAACACACGCTTGAACACGTAAGGACCACGCCACATAGGATTAAATTTCCCTGCCCCCAAGGGTTCTTTCGGTTGATCCCACAAAAGGACCAAGTCTCCTTCACTAAATGCCCTTGGACAGACAGACTTATTGTATTGGGACTTTACGTGACATTTATTAACTTCTAAAGCCACCAGGGCATCCCGACGCTGCTCATCAAGTTGCTCAAGGTGAACCAAACGCTCCTCCAATGGTGAAGTGTCTGGTAAGAGTTCTACAGCTAGCTTCAAATAAGGAATCTCACATTCAACTGGAAATATCGACTCCACTCCATGTACAAGTTGATATGGAGAAAAACTAGTGGCAGTCTTAATAGCGGTTAGATATGCCCACAAAGCAGGATATAACATGATGTGCTAATTGTTCTTGCTTTGTGCAATGGTTCGTTGGAGAATGGATTTGAGTGATTTATTCACTACCTCTACCTATCCATTCACTTGAGGGTAATAAGAAGAGGAATTCTCTTACTTATACCCTAACTTCGATGCCAACTCTTCCATCATACGGTTCTAAAAGTGTGAGCCATGGTCAGTGACAAGCTATTTTGGAATCCCGAACCGAGTAATGATTTGGTTGAATACAAAGTGGGCGGCTGTCTCACCGTCAGATTGTACTGTAGGCATAGCCTCAGCCCATTTCATGAAGTAATCAACAGCCACTATAATATGATGGTGCCCCCCAGCCGAAGCTGGGTTGCAATCCATAAAATTGGGCCCCCACTTAGTGAAGGGACCGGCGGTGATAAAGGTTTCGAGCGCATGTTACGTGCGAACACCTGGCAAGGGTGGCACCTCTTGACCGCATCAACACAATCCTTAAAGATCGACGGCCAGAAATAACCCGCTCTTAAAATATTTTGAGCTGTAGAAAGCCCAGATAAATGACCACCACACGCCCCTCCGTGGCAATCATTCAGCACTACCTTAGCCTCATCATGAGTTAAACAACATCATAAAATGGAATCTACCCCACGGCAGTACAAAGTGTTATCCACTATGAGGTAGTTCTTAGAGATGTGACATAATCGTCGTTGTTCATCTCACAAGAGGTGAGTATGGGTTTCAGTGTTTGTAAATATATTATGATATCCCCATACCATGGTTCTAACGTTGAGATTAAGAATATGTGTTCATCGACAAACGTATCTTCACAAACCAACTCATCAGCCTCGCTCAGGAAATCCAATATAAGCTCTGCAAAAATTAAAGACTTCTTCAATTTTGCTGAAACAAACTCGAGATCGAATTCTTGCAGAATGACAATCCATTTATTATATTTTCCCCCAATCATCCTTCGGGTGAGGATGAATTGAAATGGATTGACATGGGCCACAACCAAGGTCTGGCAAAGGAGAATATAATATCTCAACCGCTGAACCGCATGTAAGGTAGCTAAAGAAAGCTTCTCGACGTGAGAATAACAAATCTCTGTGTCAATAAGGTTCCAGCTCAGATAATATATGACATGATCTTGGAGCTCCTCATCCTCTTGAACCAAAACCATACCAATCGTCTCTAATGATGTGGCCACATATAATAGAAAATCACGGCTCTAATCCAGGGGACTAATCACCGGGGTCGATGCTAGGGCTCGCTTGAGTGCATCGAAGGACTCCTGGGCTCGCTCATCCCAATAAAAGGGGGTGTCCTTCTTCAAGAGACGCATGAAGCCTCTAGTCAAATTGGCAAAGTTGACAACAAATCTTCGTAAGAAGTTTGCCATGCCTTGCAAACACTGAAGATGATGAATATTTTTCAGGGGAGACAACTGAAGTATTGCCTCAACCTTCAAAGGGTCGACTCTTATACCCTCTTTAGAAACTATGAATCCTAACAAATGACCTGACTTCACACAAAATATGCACTTATGAGGATTTAATCTAACCGAATATTGTCGCCATCTTTCGAATACCAATCTCAAGTGATAGGGATGCCGCATTCTGTTGTACAGGATTACACACCTAATAACCATACGTCTAGGGTTACCAACATACTCAATCAAATTGTAGACAATTGAATCTAAAGTGCAGTAAAGGAAATAGGAGGATTAGAAAGACTTACGCGATTACTGAAGGTCGATCCTTGCTAGTCCTCTTCCGCTCTGCTTCACCTCCAAAGTCTTCAAGGTTGTTCTTCTTTCACCTGTCAATAAACAATCTTCCAGATACCAGATGATTCATATATATATAAGCAGGTTAGATAAATCACATATAATATGTAGAAACATAAACATTTATCAAACCAAGATACATGAAACACATATGGAAGAAGGATTCTCTTTATTATCAATAATGAAGAAGTTCAGATTACAACCCAACGCCTGAGACAAGGACTCCTCTGCAACCAAAGGATTCTGAGTTCCACTACTCCAAAGACTTCTGTATAAACTCCACCAACATAACTTTGCTCTCCAATTGTAGGTAACCAACACTCTCCCCAAGGCCTGTATTTATATGGGTGAAATAAGGCAGTTCTCGAAGGTTGGGGAAGTTATAGCAATTAAGGAAATTAAGTTAAATGAGTTAACTAATCTCCCATTAGCGCGTGTTTTATGTTTAAATGTTAAGAGACCCATTCGTGGGTATGTAGTAGAACAACCCGTGAATGATTCGCGACTTATCATAATGGCAACCCATGAATACATAGATTCACAACTTGCATCAACCGGGACTCGCGAATGACTCGCGAGTTGTATAAACGAAGAGTCACGAATACAACTCAACATAGTAAAATAGCAAAGTAACTAGCTGGGTATATAAGGAATGTATTTCATCATAAGCCAAGCTATAGTGTTTTGGGAAAACCTCTATCCATAAGTGTCCTTTTGTGTGCCAACCTGAGGGATGTCAGCACTCGGACGGAGAGATGCCATTCAGGTGTATAACAGATGCCCCCTAATGTGTGAGGTCAGAGGGGAATGATGGCCGAAATAAATTATAAACTTTAGCGCTGGAGAAACTCAGAAATCCAATGGAGCAGAGAGAGTGCCTGAAAAAAAATACATAGTAATGTCATATACAAAGTTACATCTGAGGATGCTATGTTCAATGTACTAGAACACTAGCTCCTTTACAATATTTGAGTACATCATATGATACAGGTATAAAACCACGTATATTACAAAGGTGGATCGAAGCCACAATATACAATAATGATGAGTCTTCAAAGATCTGGAAGCTATGTAGATAGATAGAACATAATCTTGCTCAACTTAGTCCATATGTGAGGGACTAAGGTCTTCATAAAGGATCCCAAAGAACCAGTACAATCCAAGACATGTGAATAAGGGTAAGATGAAGTCGAACATGGAAAGGATTCAACAGTTTTTCAACCAATAAGGGATAATTGACAACTGAAGCAAAGGAATTCACCAATGATGGAAGTGAATCCTGTGGTACGATCGTCAAAACTCTAGGTCTTCGCCATCAGGAAGTACTGAAAACGGAACCATGCTATGACAAGGAAGGCAACAGATCCTCCAATGGATCACAAGAGTGACTAGGAACTGGGAAAAAGAAGGGAGACACAAATAGATAACAGATATAACAATTGTGGGATCAGGTTATAGATCAGACATTGGGTAGATTCCTTGAACAGTGAGCACAACACAGAGATGACCCAAGGCAGCGTATAACGGATAGGTAGAACAACTAGAGTTATCTGTCATGTAGGATACATGATTAGATTCCCCAAGTATAATGGACAAGAGGAGGAGTAAGAGACTCAAAGTGATAGCTGAACACAAGTACACACTGAAACATGGATATCGGAAAACAAAGAGTGCTATGTTCAAGGATGACATGCTGCCATTACTGAAAACAAGAGAAAACTTCTTCCTTACCTTCCCTGTTAAATTTTAACGAGTCCAAGAAAGTAAACTCGATTCCCTCTTCATTTTTTAACAAGCTTGAAGAGATGGGAAAATAATGCTTGATAGTGTCACTGATTCATGGATTTAACGAGCCCGAACTAGTACATGCTCGACCGGTGTTTTCACATTTAGAGAGTTTGAAAATGCCAAAGAAGACTCCAGGGGGGTCCTTTTTCATCCAATTTAGTCTCCTGGGGCCGAAAAAGTATAAAACAAACCACAAAAGAACTCTCTTAACTTCCGAAGAAGAAAAGGTGCACCTTTTTCGTACTTAGTCAGGGAGGTCCGAAAAAGGTTAAATTACCATCTACCCAACGCTCCTTCCAAAACAACATAGAATAGCTTGAGTTTTACGAGTGTGAAGGAAAGCAAGATCACTCGGAAAGATCCATTTGGTTACGAGAAATGGGGCTTACAACAATAAACTCGTTGCTTTGTTCTTTAGTGTTTAACGAGCATGACAAAGACACAAAGTACACTTGGAATCTTTTTCATGTTTGGATCCAGAGCACGAAAAAGAGAAAACTAAGCTCAAACCGGGTGTTCCTTTTCCGTAAATTTAGTCCCTCGGGTCCGGAAAAGTGATAAACCTATACCTGAGAATACTCTTCTCAATTCAAAAGAAAAGAGAGTGATCCTTTCTTGTATTATTCTGCATGGTCCGAGAAAGAGATAACCTACCACCAATGCGGATGCACGTTCACATATTCTTAACGAGCTTGAACGGACGAGATAACTCGGCAGTCAAGTCTATTTTGAAGGAGTCAGAACTGGGCCTAAAGAAACTCCATTGGGTGGGGAGTCCTATAAAGGGATAGCTTGTAAAAAGAGATTCATAAGAAGCTCTATTTGGCATGAAAAATAGCTACGAGGAAACCCCTGAGCTTGAAACAGTGACGGTATGAGTACCAAAGGATGACAAGGGCATATAAATATGATACTCATGAAATAACACTACTACATTTTGCCCAAAAATCTGACGGCCGTATTGTCGGATTTTCGACACTTCCCTGTCACATGTATGACACGATGATTGTTTTTTAAGCATCGGAAACTTGTCGTCGGTTATCTGACATTAGTCTAAACCGTTGCTTCAGCGAAACCTTACTTATCGTCGCTTAAATACAAGGCGTCGGTTAAGTGACATAGATAACCGTCGGTTAAGAGACGAGTATAAAAAATGGGCGTCGGTTAAGCGACAGCTTGTAATGTTCTTTTTAAAAAAATCGCCCATAGAACCATCGGTGAACCGACGGCGATAACGACTATGCGTCGGTTAAGCGACGTGTTACACCATTGGTTAAGCGACGAGTATTGAAATTGGGTGTCGGTTAAGTGACAGCTTGTGATGTTTTTTTTAAAAAATCTCCTATAGAACCGTCAGTGAACCGACGGAGATAACGACTATGCATTGGTTAAGCGACGAGTATAAAAATTGGGCATCGGTTAAGCGACAGTTTGTGATTTTTTTTTTAAAATCGCCTATAGAACCGTCGATGAACCGACGGAGATAATGACTATGCGTCGGTTAAGCGACGTGTTACACCATTGGTTAAGCGATGATTATATAACTTGGACGTCGGTGAAGCGACAGTTCAAGCATCGGAAAATCGACAGAAGTAACCGTCGCATAAGCGACGGAAGTGAATTTTTATTTAAAAAAAAATATTCGCAAATTTGTTATACATTCCTCATTTGCATTAGTACACAACATTTTACTCTAACTTAGCCACACCAAAGCTCTAACAACACCACTCATTGCTCCAATAGTGCTCTTCAAGATCACATACGCTGCCCCTATACGACCCCTGTTCTAACACCCAATAGCATCACCAGTATCCAAGCCAATACCAAAACCTTTGTAAGAAGAAAGAGAACAGAGCTCAATGGCATAACTTGTAAATTGCAATCCATAGACCCCTTTCGTGAGAACAAAGAACACCCAATAGCACCACCAGTGCCCAAGCCAATACCAAAACCTTTGTAAGAATAAAGAGAACAGAGCTCAATGGCATAACTTGTAAAATGCAATCCATAGACCCCTTTCGTGAGAACAAATGTCAAACTGACTCTGGTACCATGTTAAAATGGTACATGTTAAGTAAATTAAATACCATCAACCTCATGATTCAACAACACAACAAAAACACAGAATGAACAAAGAATGAACCTTTCTCCTCTTGGTGCAATTATTATAACTGTGTATGCTTAAATTGTATGTCTTGGATAACATCTTTCGAAAATAAAAGCATCATATGAATTCCCCACCAATCCTTGAAGGTGAGACAGTACTAGTTCCATTCAACGTTTCCCAGGCCAAAGGAGGCATGGCTGGTGTCCCGACCCACGGATTACTGACCTTTGAATATTTGTGAAAATTATTTTAAAGATATCCACGTTGAGAGTGCCAATGCCCACGATACTCTCTGATAAATGCTGAAGTGATGGAGGATTCGCATAATCTCGAGTATCAGCCAAAAGGGAAATTCAATTTCTTCATAATTCCCAACCAAAAATACCATTATGAATCTTAAGTCCACAAATATATAAAAGTCTCATACCCGATTATCATTAGTTCAAAGAAAAAATTCATAATAAATTAATAGTGATAGATTAGGAAAGTACAGTCCTCAGTCCATAACTTAATATTGGAGAGGAAATCTCATATGTCCATTATGTTGCCACTCTCCTTTTCACACCTTCGCACCGCCAATAATTTCTAAACTTACTGGATGAATTCAAACTCACCAACACTGAGACTGAAATAATCAGCAAATATTGCATGGAAATTTGACACATTTGCAACAAAATTGCAATCGTGTTTCTCACACAACAATCGAATTATGATTCTAACTAATAGGATTTATAATGGAACCCTGTGCAAAATTCGGAGCTGGAAGACCTTGAATCTGCATTTGCTTGTAAGCCCACTACCAGCTCTCTGGACTGACCTCCCCACCAAGAGCTCGCACCACAGCACCACCAGTGCAACACCCCATTCTGCAGCAGTCTGCTAATGGGAGGCCCTTGATCATTCCATATAGAAAACCACTTGCGAACAAATCCCCAGCACCAGTTGTATCAATGACTTCTGCCCCTTCAATGGCTGTAACTTGAGCAATCTGTAGTAATAAACCCATAAACTCATGTCATTAATAGCAGCATGATATATGTGTGACAGAACTGCCCATAAGAAAAAGTAATCAGTCAGGATATGTAGAGGTTATGCTAACCTCTTTTCCATGTTGAGCAATGCAGCCTTTGGAACCAAGCATTACTACGGCCCACCGACAATATTTGGCCAAAAAATCCAAAGCAAACTCGGCATTTGCATTAGGCTCACCCCTGCAGACATAAAGGCAACCATATAAGATAAGAAGGAAATTTACAGTAAACTTGAGTTCCACCAATTATAGGGGCGTCCAGTAATTCCTTGGGTGAAAGTATTCTTATGCATTTTTAAAATAAATTGTTTCATGTGAGTTAGTTTATGGCCGCTAGGGGCAATTAATAAACCCTTTGTAATAGAAAGATTAACAGAGGACCACCATTTACCTCATCAATTCTCTCGCTTCATCTTCATTTGCAAAGCAAAGATATACTTTCCCGGACTCTAATAGATCTAACAGCCGTGATCTAAAGTTTCGAACCACCTTCCCATAAGCAACTGAACATTATACTTTTATAAACGGAAACATTTTTGCTGACAAGTCATAACAAATGGAAACATGAAACCATAAAATAAGATCCAAGACAAACAGCACCTCAAAACTGGCCAAATCCATTGATATATGAGCACCATCTTGCTTTGCCAAACTAACAGCTTTCTCCACCAACTTTTCGCCATAGAATCCATACCCGTTCAGCACAACCCACTGGCAATAAACAAACTTCTGAGTCACATCGATGATGTTACACTGAAATTACTCGCTTTGAAATATGAAAATATGTAATATGTATATACTATACATCTTTCAGAATCCCATATGTAAGTATTCAGTATAGCACTCTCTCACTTCTGACATACTTTAAGGTCAGCAGTAGCACCTAAGCTTTATTTACTAGGCCCCTTCAACCATCATAGGTCAATTCAATATCCAACAGTTCAAGAAAGTTAAAAACATAAAACATACAGTCACAACAGAGTAGATATACAATTTATCCTAATAAGCACCTCTCTCAACAGTTATTTAAAGAGTCAATGTCATGGAATGATTTGAGTACCTGAGATCCTCTAAAATCATCAACATTCAACCCACTAGCCTGTGGAAAAAGATGAAATAACTATTCACACTTCACAACCAAGAAATCAATAGGAAGAGCAATGCCTAGTGGAAATATATATAGATACAAACAATATACCTGGAGTCTAACTGCATCAGACAGGCAAGGACGCATGGTACGATTGCCTTCGGCATCAACCAGACATGCACACTGTTCCATCAATCAAAATTGCTTGTTACGATATGAAATATTGAGTGAAACTAAAAATGAAACTATTTTACTAATAAAACGACTTGAATGTCAGTCTGACATGCTTATTGAAGAAGAAAATAAGCTGGACACTTAAAAATATAGTTAACATGTCCAGTAGGCCCTCTTTTGATTCTTAATTGGGCAAGACTGACTCCCGACATCCTCATGTTTGTCAGGAACATCTGTCCTTGCTCATCATCACCGCAAGCCCCTACTATGCGACAAGAAATTCCAAAGCCTGCTGCCAAACCTCGAATTGTATTGGCAACACTTCCACCAGCCATAGTTCTTATTGGAGAAAGCTCTCCAGGATTTGGTAGCATGTGCATATTAACTTCTGCTAGTATATGCTCCAGCTCCTCAATTGTCACCTTCTTACCATTTCCAGCAAAGGTTAACATTAGATTCCAAACCAAGCCAAATCAAGAAGAAAGAAACACAAAAAACAGAATATTGGTTCTGATAAATAGCTCTGGACTAAAGATTTCCTTGCTTTGGTAACTTGTAGCTATCCCTTAATGGGGACTCGCCATGTCCAATCAGCAATAAGCAAAATAAATAAACAAGGCAGCCAAAAGGACAATCAGCCAAAGTATTTAATAAACTGAAAATGCCATATGAGAAATCCTCGATTGAATTATCAAAATTGATGATTTCAAAATAACCTAGAGGTGGGTACATAAGAGCATCCCACACTGAAAACTCAAATTATTATCCTGCCAAACAAAACACACACTTGTCAACCATAAGATATATACCATATTGTACCACCTAAGTTGGCCTAATGCTTAATAACATGTGTTTTCTCCTTGGAGGTGAGAGATTCAACTCCATAAGAGGGTAGGGTATGTACATGTGAGCAAGCTGTTGTTTGCGGATATCTTTGTCGCACTGGCAAGGTACCAGCAAATCTCATTCTCACCTTTAGGCTAGAAAGTGGGATGAACTGTATTTCCTGGTGGACCTCAATGACCAAAAAATAAACCACATAAAAAAGTTACATACCATATTCCTTAGAAGTTGGAACTAATGATAGTGGATTATGAATGATCGCATCAGGTCTCAGGTCTCCCAACCTTAAATTTCTTTGCTCTCAAAGCATAGACAACCTAGGCTACTAGAACCTTGAAATGAATACATAACCAACAGGTATCATCTACTTTCCATATGAACAGTTTTGGGACACTATAGGGACTTCACTAGGTGTAACAGCTCCAAGGTCAGAGTTAAGAGTTAACATGTGTACAGATTTAGTTAGAGGTTATCAACATGGCTCAATGTTATAGCATCTCTGTGTTTTTCAAGAAATTTTGCATGCAAAGGATTTGATTTTCATTTTGTCTGAATATTGTGAGTTTTATTTTGGGTTTATTCTACTAGAGTTTATTGATAGTTAAAGTAGTTGACACAAATTTACAATAACCCAGACAAGAGATGCATCTGTTTTTGTTTCGACTTCAATTTTGAGAAGGGGGAAGATTAAATGCATACCCCACACTTGTTAGATGCCCAAGTTCTAGCATAGCTTGGGAGATATAAAAATGATTGTCAAGTCCCCAATACTAGATTTGACAATTCTAATCTATAGACATGAGGAAATCTCGGACATGCTTCCAAGCACCTCCAAGTGTAGATGACTGCGTCTATATTAGCAACCCATGAAAGTAAAAGACAATTAGTCAAACTTAGATATTCCATCTCTGCACTCAAATCAACCAAATCAACTACCATCGTGGAACTTAAGAAGTGAAACTAGATGGCTTAACAAGGAAATGCTTTCACAACGAAGGGCACATGGTAACTACAGTTCCCTGTGAAAAAAATGGATAGAGGTGGCAGCAGAAGATTCTTAAAGAAGCAGAATACCAAAATGCATTTCTTCAGGTAGAATGATAATACCATTGTCCTCACCCTGATGTTTTCTTGTGGCAACATACACAGAACACCTAACATCATGATATGTTAACCTATGCCTGTACACATTTATCACACTCCAATTTCTTGTCCTTTTGATCCTCTAAAAGGTGTGTCCATTTTAGTTTGTGGTACGGCTACCATTACATTACCAGCTCCATATATATGTTATATATATAGGACTATGTAAAAAGTGCCACAAAAAGCCTCATTATAAGTCTTGCCCCGATTCTAAGAAAAGACTATAATATCAAATCCTTTAAGTACAATTCCCCATCAAATCGATTCCCTTTTCCAATAAATCTCTCCTGAACAGGAAAAATTACTTACCACTAGAAGCTTACTTCTGAGTCCCACAGCATCTGCAAGAACCTTGAATAATATTTCCCGTGGGCGGCATAACCCATTTTTAACAGGTCATTGACTTTTTTAGTTGACATACTCATAACTTGTGTCAAGTTTCTAACTAAACTTAAAAAATACGTACAAGCTTTATTTATTTACAATTATTCACAATATTCACAATACAGAAGACCATTACTTCCCATAGTTTCATTTCCAGAATAATGGTGGAAAAAATAGAAGAACACACTGCCAGTTGAAACATCAATAAAACAAAACAAAACATTGAGACGCTAAAGTTGATCAAAATTACTTACCATCTCTGTGTAGGTTTCCCACAATCTGCACTGCATTTATTCGGAAGGAATTTTCCTCTATACTTACATTTACTTGGGCAGTCGGAAAAAGGGGAGCTAGATAAAGGCCAGTATCTTCCAATCATCCGACCATTTACCCAGGCTTGGCCTTTTCCCATGCTTAACATATCCAATGCTACAGGGTCATTTCCAGGGGGAGCATTTATTCTTTCCTGCAAACATAACCAATTGAATCATAACAGAATGCACACTAAAATCAGGGTAATATCTTAGCCTCACTCATGAATCCATTGCATCGTAGTGTACCTCTATTTTCATGAATACTTTAGTATAATAAAGAGTTTACAAAGGTAGTACATCCATGGAAACATTTAATTTTACAAGTTGCAACATGGCACTTCAATTGATCATGTGACACGCAACAGAAAGAACAACATTGACTATTCAAAATATTGAAATGAAGTCCCACTATATGACTGCTTTTCGTGCAATTTATCTTCAACCAACATACTGTTTATTGCTTTAAAATTTAAATAAATCCTACATGAATAAACTGTAGCAATAGATGAAAAGATAAAAAGGTTGACCATGTTTCAAAGAACCAACAATCTTGTGAGACAGATTACCAATAATCAAAGTATCTATAAATTATATCATCCACCACAATGGACACAAAGTGAAGCAAAATTTTGACCGCAAAAAAAATATCATAAGAAAACAGTGAGCAAAAGAGTAGTGGAGTCTTATAACAACCAGAATATCAATGTGAAGGGAATCTGGATATTTGTAAGTACCAATTTATACAACACAAATGTAATGCAAATCCTATTGTCCACACTGTAATGTGTAATATACAGATTATGACCTAATTACTAACTGTTCATGTGATTAAATAGAAAGTTTTGGCCCTGAGGGCATGGTCAAAGGGCATGAAGACATCCCTAGTCTGAGCATGTTTTAGACCTAAGTCAGCATCAAATAACAAATCTGGGTATCATTTTATAGGCCCTGCGTATTTTATAGGGCAGACATATCAAGAAGAATGACTGTACAAATGATTGATGCCAATGATCCAGACTGATCAGACTCTTGAACAAGCTGTAGATAACTGGAATGATGCCCTAGCAGGGTTGTACTGCTGGTGTATGCTTCAGATGAAACTCAGCATGTAGGAGAGAGCCCTAGCAGTGCTGTACCTTGCCTGAGGAAAACTGGGCCTGCAGGTGAAGTCTATACCAGCCCATAAAACACATACAAACCTGCCCTAAAGGCTGCTTGCTGATGCAAACACGGAATTTGGACATCACGGTTGCCTCAAAAGAACATACAGTCTTCTCATGGCTTTTCATTCTTCAAATGCATTTGAAAAAATAAAAATGGCAGAGAATATTTTTTCTACCCTAACGTTGTTTATAATGCAATTTATGAAAGAACCTTAACTTAATGACACAGATGTTGAATGGCCTTTTAGGGTTCCATCATCATTAATTTATTTTTGAAGACTCTGTTTTTATCACCTCTTATGTAAGATTTGCAGAAACTTCTTTCATAATTACTTAAACACTATGTATTCCATACCATCATTCATAATCAAGTACACTGGAAAATTATAATACCTGAATTGTAGCATACATGGTGTTGTGACCTGTATATGAATTGTAGCCTGAGTCAATGGAATTATACACATCTGGTGGTCCAGAAGCTCAATACACATCTGCTGGAGGTCCTGAAGCCTGATACACATCTAGTGGAGGTCCTGAAGCTCGGTACACATCAGCTGGTGGTCCTGAAGACCTATACACATCGGCTGGTGGTCCTGAAGCCCTATACACATCTGTTGGTGGTCCTGAAGCCCCAGCCATAAAGTTCTGCAAAAAAAGGATTATGAAAAATATTCAGAATTGTCTTGGAATAAAAATTTCAGTTGTATATTCTTTGAAAGTACTTATTGTCCAAATATCATGCCATGTATCAGA
>LPNX010393010.1:0-28193 GCA_001517045.1 Pseudotsuga menziesii
GGTGGAAGAACAAAAAATGTGTCAAAAGACATGAAAGTAGGATTTCAAATATGCTAGAACCATTTGGTTGTGTTTGCTATACTATTCAATTTCCTTCTACGGGAAGCCCTAAAATGCACCACCAATTCACATAGCTCCATCAAATGGTTTGAAGCAAACCATTATCGAGTCCTTCTTCAATCCACGTGCCAAGAAGGCATTAGAGGCTTGCCAACAATCTTCAATGGCTGAAAGGTTTGCAAATATCTCAAACTCCTTCAGCTAAGCTTTTAAATTGGGCTATAGATCAAGAGAGTTCAAGTAAGGTTTAATGCACAATTTTTATAGAATTTATCCTCAATGGTGTTATTCCTCACTTTTCGTTGCAGGTCAGGGTTTGAACATATCTTTTTGTCTGATATCGACCATGTTCGAGTGAGAGAAGTTATTGTTACTTACCAAAGAATGTAATTCAAATTCCAACAAAGAGAGGTAGGTAAATTAGTTTTCAAACTTCAGAACGATTTAATTTTCCCTTCTATAATTTTCCACTTCCTGTTATCATTAGATCTTTAAAACGTTCTAGGTCATAGGAAAGTCAAGTAAAGGTGCTTGCATATATTGTGCAATGTCAAGAGCCAAGAGTTTAAACCCCTTTAATAAATGCTTGAAATTGGGTAGTCACCATCGAGTCAAAGTTTACAATAGAGGTCCATTGTTAGATCTTTAAAATGGTATGGGGCATAGGAAAGTCTATTAAAGCTGCTTGCATCTCTTATGCAATGTCAAGAGTTGAGAGTTTAAACGTCCCTAATAAATACTTGATATTGGGTAGGCACCATGGTGTCAATATTTATAGAAAAGTTCCACTGATTATTGGTTTTATGGAAAAGCAAAGGTGTTTCATTCCCCACAAAGATTCCAATCCCTTATAGACATGTTTTAATTCCCTTAGAGAATGCATGCCAAGTGTTTGAAATAATGCTTATACAAGATGTTGTGACATGAAATGCAATAATTGTTGATTATTTTCAGAATGATAAACCTTGTTCCTGTTTCCAGAGTCAATCCACGCCTGTTTCCACGACATATCCAAGAGGATTAGTGAAACACATAGTTGGATAGTGGCATTGAAGGCGTTTATGCACAATCTTTGATATATGGCAACATTTTTAGCCTTCCAAAAGAAAGTATCAATCCTTAAATCACGAGTTTATTTGTTTTTCTAGATCTTATTATTTATGGCATCCATTATGTGGTGATTCATAATTGGCAATGAAAGAGGGCTTCCTAGAATCTACACTGTCAAAGAAAGCTTCCTATCAATTCAAAATTCAGGGAACAACATACAACATAAAATATGGGGGAAAGTCTGGGATACATTCTGCATACCAAAAATCAATGTATTCTTTTGGCTCTTAACAAAATATAAGTTATTAACAACAGAGTATCTCAAGAAGCGTGGGTTTCATGGGCCCTCAAGATGTCATCTATGCCAAGAAAATGATGAGTCAGCACAACACATGTTTCTTGAGTGTTCATTCTCCAAACATGTATGGAAATTCTTCCTTGGCATTCTAGATTTTCCTAGAATCACTTGATTTCTCTTCTTCCAGTTGTTAGATTTGTCGTATCATTACCACCTCTCACGTCTTTTCGTTGTCATTTTTGGACTGTTTTATTCGCCTCTTCTCTGTTTCCGTCCTTAAATTTTCTTCTTTGTTATGTTTCTCTAAGAGATGGTGAGAATCCCCTTTGTAAGGAAGGAAAATTGCTAACATATGTGTTTCACATATACCTTCTTTCATAAGCATTCAACTTTTGCGACATTGTGTTCTCCCATGTTGTTAGAAGTGCTTGCATTTTTTTTACATCTTAACTATTTCATTTTTCAAACGTTTATATTGTAGAGCAAGTGGCATCCTTGAATTATATAATAGATTAGGATTGTGCATGTTTTATAGGAAGGTGTAGTTTCTTGTGCAGGTTCGTTCAAGAAAGGTGAAACTCTCAAGGAGGCTTGTGCTAACTCTTATCGTCACCCATCAAAGTTCAAAACCAACATAAACACTTTTCAAGGTGAGATTATTTATTTTCGACCTCTTTTCTTCTTTCATATTTAGATTAGAAAACTTAACAAAGGAAATCGCTAATTGTGGCATACTTAGTTTTCCCTTCTTTCATGAATTTGGTGTTAATTCCATTTGTGGTTGAAAACTGATTTGATTAGACTATGAAATCAAGAGCGCTAGGTTACTTAGTCAATAATAAACACTAATTAAAATAGTGGCTTTCCATCTTCATTTGTTCCTTCTTTGCTCTCACCTTGGGTTTCTTGATTCGAACCAAAAATTGAGTGGTGAGTCGTTCCTGAATCTTTTATCTTATTGTAGCTTGGTTCCTAACTCATATTGTTGCACTACATTGTTAGGAAACGAAGGGGGCTTCCTATCAACCCTTTCCACTTTATTTTCTCTTCTTGGTAGCCTCTTTGGGTGACCTCGTCAATGAATGGATTCCTCTAGAATGTTTTCTTGGGTAGGGCCCGAATCGAGATCACTCTTGCTAGATAAGCCTAGTCCTTGTGCCCCTTCTTCCTTTTCTGTCATCCAAGATGTTGGTCTTCAATATCATAGACTGTAACTATGGGGTCCTTGGCTCAACTTCTGCTGCCTATTGCATCTTCGTATTCTATATTTTCCTTAGATCACCCTGTTTCACTTCTTTCAGTTCCTATATTTTCCCTATCATTGTCAACTCTAAAATATTTTCGTCATCGTTTTCTCCCTAGTTTATATGCCTCTTCACTGTTTCCGTCCTTAAATTTGCTTCTTTCTTTCCTTTCTCTAAGAGATGGTGACAAAATCCCCTTTGCGGTCAACAAATATTGCTAACATCTATGTTGCACATATACCATCTTTCACACGTATTCTTTGTTGCTACATAGTGTTCTCCCATATTATTATAAGTGCATGTGTTCCTTCTTACAACTTATTTATTATGTTTTTCTATCATTTATATTGTATATATAGTTGTATCATTGCATTGTATTTTAGATTAGGGTTGTGCATGTTTTGTAACGTGTAGTTTGTTGTGGAGGTTGGTTCAAGAAAGGTGAAACTCTCAAGGAGGATTGTGCTAACTCTTATCGTGAACCATGAAGGATCGAAATGAGCACATCACTTTTCGAAATGAGCTTCTTTGTTGTCCACCTCTTTCCATCTACAACATTTAGATTAGTTGACTAAACAAATGAAATAGTTAACTGTGCCATAGTTATCCCAACCTTCTTTCATGAATTTGTTGTTAATTCTACTTGTGGTTTAAAACTGATTGCACTACACTAGGAAATCGAGAGCCTTAGCTTGCTTATTAAACAAAAAAACCCTAATTAAAATAATGCCTTTAAATCTTCATTTATCCTTTCTTTTTCTCTCCTAGGGTTTCTTGATTTTCAAAATGGCCCCGAAAGATCAAGAGCCGAAAAAAAAGTAAAAAACCACTGAACTGGAAAGATGTACTTTGAGGCAGTGGAACAGGTGGGTGGCCATCGATATCCATCTGGATCAAGCCTGGGTGACCTACAACAATCGTCTAGCAAATATCGGTTTGGGAATTAGGGTTTTGGAGGCTAGTGGATGCCTATATATTGTATTGGATAATATCTAGGCTTAGACACTACAGCCCCGGTGGCCTTTGGATGCCATTCGTTATACACCCTTAGTGGTCGATGGTGGGCCAAAACAGTGTCAGTGGCCAAGCCTGACTTGTATCCCCGACGACGTTCAAATGCCGTTCATTATACACCTTTAGTGGTCAGTGGTGGACCACCACAGTGTTAGTGGGCACCCACTAACACCCTGGTGGTCCACCATCGACCATTGAGGGTGTATAATGAACGACATTTGAAGGCCGTCGAGGATAGAAGCCACGCTTGGCCACTGACACTATTGTGGCCCACAATCGACTTATAAGGGTGTATGACGAATGGCATTTAAAGGCCATTGGGAGTAGAATTTAGGCGCGGTCAACATCCATTTAGATGTACATCATTCTCTATTGAAAGGTTTGAGCTCGAGGGAGACAATAGTGTTGTACTGTCTATGGTTGGGAGGTGATACATCAACACTATGGTTAAACGAGCTCCACACCCAGTTTGTATTTGTGCTCTGTCTTTCTTCTAGTGATCTTGGTTTTACAACTGCCAATTTCTAACATGGTATCAAAGCGGTTCTAGAAGCCATTGTTGAAAGCTAGGGCTTGACATTCTGAGGCCCCCCCTCAGCAATTCAGGAGAAAAAATGACTTGGAAACTTCGCCTTAGGGAAGGCGCATCTGTTGATGGAGGAAAAATCCAGTTCTGAGAAATTTCATTTTTGACCCAATTCCGCAGTTGCCGTAGTTATTGTGGAAATTAGGGTTTCAGGTTTCGTGTTGTTCGGTCCATAGTTTTGGCTCGATCTTATCTCTTGTCAACTCGCCTTGATAAGGCACATTAACTTTTGGATTCAGTTTCACAAGATTCCAAACTTCATTTTTGACATCGCTCCTACTGGGGTTTCTAGTTCAAATCTGCAGGCAAGATGATTGGAATGAAGGTTGAAAATCATCTTGATGGAGCCACAAACTTCATCTCTTGGAAGTCTAGAGTTCTTCTCATCTTGGAAGAAAATGATCTCTTGAAGCTTGTCAATGAGAAGGTTCCAGAACCAGAAGCTGAAGAAGATAAGTCTCATTGGAGGAAGAGTGATGCCAGAGCAAGAAGAATATTGGTAGACTCAGTCAGGGATCATTTGGTTCCTCAAATCTCGCAAAAGAAGACAACTAAGAAGATGTTCAAAACCCTAAAGAGGCTATTTGAGCACTATATCATCAATGTGACTCTCCCGTTGAGGAACCAACTATCAAATATGAAGATTTGCAAGTCGGAACCAATTGCCTCATACTTCATGAGGATCATCGAACTAATGGACAAGCGAAGGTCGAGTGGAGAACCCATTGATGATAAGGAGCTTATCATGACTACTCTAAATGGTCTTCCAACTTCTTGGGAGTCATTCATTCAAACCATAAGTGATCGAACCAAGTTGCCCAAATTTGACAGGTTATGGGCAAATTGCACACATGAAGAAACAATGATTGTAGCAAGACAGAGACTTCATGGCACTCAACTTGAGGTGAATCAAGTATTCATGGCCCATGCCAAGAAAGGATAGGAAAAGAAAAGAAAGTTTCACAATCACAAGCACCAAGAAAGGAGATCAAGTCCTTCTCCAGATTAAAAGAAGAAGAAGAAGAAGGATCTCTCGCATATACAATGCTTCATCAACATATTGGCACTTTGCCAGAAATTGTAGAAGTCTAAACAAAAGGAAGCATGAAGCCTCAACCGTTGATGTTGATGAAGACACTCCTCACAAGAAGTCACGGAATGATGATTGTTCGAATTTCTTCTTCTAGTGCTCTCCATAATTAGGTGATGATATGAAGATCAACATTATGATGATCTTCCAACAATAAAATGAAGACTAGAGAACTCTCATGATTCCTACAAGAAGGCAGTGGGAGCCCACAGTAGTGTTAGTGGCCATTGGGAGTAGAATTTAGGCTTGGTAAACATATGAGGGTTAACAAAAGCACTAAGGAGGATTGGGCAGGATGGGAAGTAAGGCTTACTGATTGGGAAGCTAAACAAGTGCAAAGTCGTGCATGGGTAGGGAGAAATAAAAAGGCACCAAGAGAAAAAAAGGCAGGTACTCTTACTCCCCATTTTCCAGAGTAATTAGCTAAAGCTATACTTTTTAGCTAATTACTTTGGAAAATGGATCGCAAAAAAAATCGTTTAGGACCTCAAAATGGCACCGGAGGTCAAGACCTGAAAAGAAAGTAAAAAACCGCCAAACTGGAAAGACGTACTCTGAGGCAGTGGAACAAGTGAGTGGCCATCGATATCCATCTCGATCAAACCTGTGTGACCTACAACAATCGTATAGAAAATATCGGTTTGAGAATTAGGGTTTTGGAGGCTAGTGAATGCCTATATATTATATTGGATAGAATCTAGGCTTAAACACTACAGCCCTGATGGCCTTTGGATGCCATTCGTTATACACCCTTAGTGGTCGATGGTGGGCCAAAACAGTGTCAATGGCCAAGTCTGACTTGTATCCCAGATGACGTTCAAATGTCGTTCATTATACACCCTTAGTGGTCGGTGGTGGACCACCACAGTGTTAGTGGGCGCCCACTAACACCCTGGTGGTCCACCATCGACCACTGAGGGTGCATAATGAACAACATTTGAAGGCCGTCAGGGATAGAAGTCAGGCTTGGCCACTGACAGCATTGTGGACCACAATGGACCTATAAGGGTGTATGACGAATGGCATTGAAAGGCCATTAGGAGTAGAATTTAGGCTCGGTCAACATCCATTTGGATGTACTTCATTCTCTATTGAAAGGTCTTAGCTCGGGGGAGACAATAGTGTTGTATTGTCTATGGTCGGGAGGTGATTGATCATCACCGTGGTTAAACGAGCTCCACACCCAGTTTGTTTTTGTGCTCTGTCTTTCTTCTAGTGATCTTGGTTTTACAAATGCCAATTTCTAACATGGTATCAAAGCAGTTCTAGAAGCCACTGTCGAAAGCTAGGGTTGACATTTTGAGGCCTCCCCTCACCAATTCAAGAGAAAAAGTGACTTGGAAACTTTTCCCTTGGATAGGCGCATATGTTGATGAAGGAAAAATCCAGTTCTAAGAAGTTCCATTTTTGACCCAATTACGCAGTTGCCGTAGTTACTGTGGAAATTAGGGTTTCAAGTTTCGTGTTGTTCGGTCCATAGTTTTGGCTCGATCTTATCTTCTCTCAACTTGCCTTGATAAAACACATTTACCATTGGATTCAGTTTCACAAGATTCCAAACTTCATTTTTGACATTTACCATTGAAACTTGATGCTCAGAAAAAATATGCAGAGTATTTTCCACCACTTCCTAAGCAAGAAAGAATGTAAATTGCACGTTGTTCAGATTCTCTAGAAGACACACCAATATCATTGCCAATACTGGAATGATTTGCAAGCTCTGCTTCAACATAAGAGAGATACAAAATAGGGGCTTTCAACTGACAATCCAAGGAAAGGTCAGTAACTGAGCACAAAGCCATATCACAAATTTTCCGCGCAAGATCAATGTTACCAGCTTCAGCCTCAATCCGTGCATATGCTCCACACAAATAACAAATCCTGTAAGATTGGGAACTTGTTGGAGAGCTTCATTCACCATTTGTTGAACAGTCTTTCCTTCAAGGAAATCACGTTGGATAAGTCATAAAAGCTTGGTTGGTTGAAAAGCAATGTCACCTCCCTTCACCCTGCCATAAAACTCTTGTGCAAGCTCAACAACAAAGGATAGTCGAGATATATTAGTTTCACGGATTGTTTCACGCAGATTGTAGATGAGAAGAGAACTCATGATTGTTTGCTAGAGCAAAGATCCTGTCATCACAGACATTGGATTTTCCAACACTTTCAAAACCTTTTGTATCAAGAAATAAAATAGATGTCCTCACTCCTCCAATGTCCATTTTTCTGCTTCTTCAGCATGCACAATTGCTCCTCAAGTTCACTGATTTGTGCCACGTTTGATAACGAGTCCTCATTCAGCTTGTGGTTCTCTCTTGAGACATGCTGCAAAAAACTGTTGCTCAACAACCCTGAATTGCTCGAAACCTTAGGAGCCATCTAGATACCGTCTTAGTTCTGCTGCTAATAGAAATATGAAACTGTCTTGCCTGCATGGTGTCACCTCAAAAAGTGAAAGCACTTGGCATGTGGATACCTCTGCCCTCTGGGGTAACAGGGTGGTAACACACCCATTTCTGTGCAAGGTGCTGAACGATTGATGTAATCATTTAATCAACTTTTTACAGTGATCTCTGTGGGCGCCCATGTCCAAATGGAAGGTAACAGGTTCCTCAAATCTCGCAAAAGAAGATGACTAGTAAGATGTTCAAAACCCTAAAGGAATGATGATTGTTAATGGCCAAGCCTGACTTTTATGGGCGATGATGTTCAAATGCCGTTCATTATACACCCTCAGTGCTCAATGGTGGACCACCACAGTGTTAGTGGGCGCCCACTAACACCTTGGTGGTCCACCACCGAGCACTGAGGGTGTATAATGGAAGGCATTTTAAGGCCGTCGGGGATAGAAGTCAGGCTTGGCCACTGAAACTATTGTGGCCCACAATCGACCTACAAGGGTGTATGACGAATGTCATTTAAAGGCCATTGTGAGTAGAATTTAGGCTCGCTCAACATCTATTTGGATGTACATCGTTCTCTATTAAAAGGTCAAAGCTCGAGGGAGACAATAGTGTTGTATTGTCTATGGTTGGGAGGTGATAGATCATCACCGTGGTTAAACGAGCTCCACACCCAGTTTGTTTATGTGCTCTGTCTTTCTTCTAGTGATCTTGTTTTTACAACTGCCAATTTTAACATGGTATCAAAGCAGTTCTAGAAGCCATTGTCGAAATATAGGGCTTGACATTATGAGGGCCCCCCTCACCAATACATGAGATAAAGTGACTTGGAAACTTCGCCCAAGGGAAGACGCATCTATTGACGAAGGAAAAATCCAGTTCTGAAAAGTTTCATTTTTGACCCAATTTCGGTCCATAGTTTTGGCTCGATCTTATCTCCTGTCAACTCACCTTAATCAGGCACATTAACCTTTGGATTCAATTTCACAAGATTCCAAACTTCATTTTTGACCTAGATCCTACTAGGGTTTCTATTTCAAATTTGTAGGCAGGATGATCGGAATGAAGGCTGAAGATCATCTTGATGGAGCCACAAATTTTATCTCTTGAAAGTCTAGAGTTCTCATCTTGGAAGAAAATGATCTATTAAAACTTGTCTATGAGAAGGTTCCAGAACCAAACGCTGAAGATGACAAGTCTCATTGGAGGAAGAGTGATGCCAGAGCAAGAAGAATTTTGGTAAGACTCAGTCAGGGATCATTTGGTTCCTCAAATCTCGTAAAAGAAAATGACTAGGAAGATGTTCAAAACCCTAAAAGAATTATGATTGTTAATGGCCAAGCCTGACTTGTATGGGCGACGACGTTCAAATGCCATTCATTATACACCCTTAGTGGTCGGTGGTGGACCACCACAGTGTTAGTGGGCGCCCACTAACACCTTGGTGGTTCACCACTGACCACTGAGGGTGTATAATGGAAGGCATATTAAGGCTGTCGGGGATAGAAGTCAGGCTTGGCCACTGACACTATTGTGGCCCATAATCGACCTACAAGGGTGTACGACGAATGACATTTAAAGGCCATTAGGAGTACAATTTAGGCTCGATCAACATCCATTTGGATGTACATCGTTCTCTATTAAAATGTCTGAGCTCGGGGGAGACAATAGTGTTGTATTGTCTATGGTTGGGAGGTGATAGATCATCACCGTGGTTAAATGAGCTCTACACCCAGTTTGTTTATGTGCTCTGTCTTTCTTCTAGAGATCTTGGTTTTACAACTGCCGATTTCTAACATGGTATCAAAGCAGTTCTAGAAGCCATTGTTGAATGCTAGGGCTTGACATTCTGAGGCGTCCTCTCACCAATGTAGGAGAAAAAGTGACTTGAAAACATCACGTGAGGGAAGGTACATCTATTGATGAAGGAAAAATCAAGTTCTGAGAAGTTTCATTTTTTACCCAATTTCGGTCCATAGTTTTGGCTCGATCTTATCTTCTCTCAACTGGCCTTGATAAGGCACATTAACCTTTGGATTCAGTTTCACAAGATTTCAAACTTCATTTTTGACCTAGCTCCTACTAGGGTTTCTAGTTCAAATGCCGTTCATTATACACCCTTAGTGGTCGCTGGTGGACCACCACAGTGTTAGTGGGCGCCCACTAACACCTTGGTGGTCCAGCACCGACAACTGAGGGTGTATAATGGAAGGCATTTTAACTCCGTCGGGGATAGAAGTCAGGCTTGGCCACTGACACTATTGTGGCCCACAATCGACCTACAAGGGTGTATGACGAATGGCATTTAAAGGCCATTGGGAGTAGAATTTAGGCTCTGTCAACATCCATTTGCATGTAAATCGTTCTCTATTGAAAGGTCTGAGCTCGGGGGAGACAATAGTGTTGTATTGTCTATGGTTGGGAGGTGATAGATCATCACCGTGGTTAAACGAGCTCCACACCCAGTTTGTTTATGTGCTCTGTCTTTCTTCTAGTGATCTTGGTTTTACAACTGCCAATTTCTAACAATGTTAGTGGGCGCCCACTAACACCTTGGTGGTCCAGCACCGACAACTGAGGGTGTATAATGGAAGGCATTTTAACTCCGTCGGGGATAGAAGTCAGGCTTGGCCACTGACACTATTGTGGCCCACAATCGACCTACAAGGGTGTATGACGAATGGCATTTAAAGGCCATTGGGAGTAGAATTTAGGCTCTGTCAACATCCATTTGCATGTAAATCGTTCTCTATTGAAAGGTCTGAGCTCGGGGGAGACAATAGTGTTGTATTGTCTATGGTTGGGAGGTGATAGATCATCACCGTGGTTAAACGAGCTCCACACCCAGTTTGTTTATGTGCTCTGTCTTTCTTCTAGTGATCTTGGTTTTACAACTGCCAATTTCTAACAATGTTAGTGGGCGCCCACTAACACCTTGGTGGTCCAGCACCGACAACTGAGGGTGTATAATGGAAGGCATTTTAAGGCCGTCGGGGATAGAAGTCAGGCTTGGCCACTGACACTATTGTGGCACAATCGACCTATAAGGGTTTATGACGAATGACATTTAAAGGCCAGTGAGAGTAGAATTTAGGCTCGGTCAACATCGACTTGGATGTACATCGTTCTCTATTGAAAGGTCTGAGCTCGAGGTAGACAATAATGTTGTATTGTCTATGCTTCGGAGGTGATAGATCATCACTACGTTTAAACGAGCTACACACCCAGTTTGTTTATGTGTTGTCTTTCTTCTAATGATCTTGGTTTTACAACTGCCAATTTCTAACATGGTATCAAAGCAGTTCTACAAGCCATTGTCGAAAGCTAGGGCTTGACATTCTGAGGCCTCCCCTCACCAATCCAGGAGAAAAAGTGACTTGGAAACTTCGCCCAAGGGAAGGCGCATTGATGAAGGAAAAATCAAGTGTTGAGGCTGAAGAAGACAAGTCTAATTGGAGGAAGAGTGATGCGAGAGCAAGAAGAATCTTGTTAGACTCAGTCAGGGATCATTTGGTTCCTCAAATCTCACAAAAGAAGACGACTAGGAATATGTTCAAATCCCTAATGGAATGATGATTGTTAATGGCCAAGCCTGACTTGTATGGGCAACGACGTTCAAATGTCGTTCATTATACACCCTCAGTGGTCGGTGGTGAACCACCACAGTGTTAGTGGGCGCCCACTAACAACTTGGTGGTCCACCACGGACCACTGAGGGTGTATAATGGAAGGCATTTGAACGTCGTCGCCCATACAAGTCAGGCTTGGCCATTAACAATCATCATTCCATTAGGGTTTTGAACATATTCCTAGTCGTATTCTTTTGTGAGATTTGAGGAACCAAATGATCCCTGACTGAGTCTAACAAGATTCTTCTTGCTCTCGCATCACTCTTCCTCCAATTAGACTTGTCTTCTTCAGACCTTTCAATAGAGAACAATGTACATCCAAATCGATGTTGACCAAGCCTAAATTCTACTCTCAGTGGCCTTTAAATCCCATTCGTCATAAACCCTTATAGGTCGATTGTGCCACAATAGTGTCAGTGGCCAAGCCTGACTTCTATCCCCGACGGCCTTAAAATGCCTTCCATTATACACCCTCAATGGTCGACGGTGGATCACCAAGGTGTTAGTGGGCGCACACTAACATTGTGGTGGTTTAACACCGACCACTGAGGGTGTATAATGAACGGCATTTGAACGTCGTTGCCCATACAAGTCAGGCTTGGCCATTAAAAATCAACATTCCTTTAGGGTTTTGAACATCTCCCTAATCGTTTTTTTTTGCGAGATTTGAGGAACCATATGATACCTGACTGAGTCTACCAAGATTCTTCTTGCTCTCGTATTACTCTTCCTCTAATGAGACTTGTCTTATTTAGCGTCTGGTTCTGAAACCTTCTCATTAACAAGCTTTAAGAGATCATTTTCTTCCAAGATGAGAACTCTAGACTCCAAGAGATGAAGTTCGTGGCTCCATCAATATGATCTTCAACCTTCATTTCAATAATCTTGCATGCAGAGTTGAACTAGAAACCCTAGTAGGAGTTAGGTCAAAAATGAAGTTTGGAATCTTGTGAAACTGAATCCAAAGGTTAATGTGTTGTATCAAGGCGAGTTGAGAGGAGATAAGATCGAGCAAAAACTATGGACCGAAATTGGGTCAAAAATCAAAATTCACAGAACTGGATTTTTCTTTCATCAATAGATGCACCTTCTGTTGGGCGATGTTTTCAAGTCACTTTTTCTCTTGGATTGGTGAGGGGAGGCCTCGGAATGTCAAGCCCTGGCTTTTCAGAATGGCTTCTAGAACTGGTTTGATACCATGTTAGAAATTGGCAGTTGTAAAACCAAGATCACTAGAAGAAAGACATAGCACATAAACAAACTGAGTGTGAAGCTCGTTTAACCACGGTGATGATCTATCACCTCCCAACCATAGACAATACAATACTATTGTCTCCCCCGAGCTCAGACCTTTCAATAGAGAATGATGAACATCCAGATCGATGTTGACCGATCTTATCTCCTGTCAACTCGCTCGATCTTATCAAGTGAAATGGAGAAAAAGTGACTTGGAAACATCGCCTAAGGGAAGGCGCATCTATTGATGAAGGAAAAGTCAAGTTTTGAAAAGTTTCATTTTTTACCAATTTCGGTCCATAGTTTTGGCTCGATCTTATCTCCTCTCAACTGGCCTTGATAAGGCACATTAACCTTTGGATTCAGTTTCACAAGATTCCAAACTTCATTTTTGACCTAGCTCCTATTAGGGTTTCTAGTTCAAATCTGCAGGCAAGATGATTGGAATGAAGGTTTAAGATCATATTGATGGAGCCACAAACTTTATCTCTTGGAGTCTAGAGTTCTCATCTTGGAAGAAAATGATCTCTTAAAGTTTGTCAATGAGAAGGTTCTAGAACCAGTCACTGAAGAAGACAAGTCTCATTGGAGGAGGAGTGATGCCAGAGCAAGAAGAATCTTGGTAGACTAAGTCAGGGATCATTTGGTTCCTCAAATCTCGCAAAAGAAGACGACCAAGAAGATGTTCAAAACCCTAAAGGAATAATGATTGTTAATGGCCAAACCTGAATTGTATGGGCGACGACGTTCAAATGTCGTTCATTATACACCCTTAGTGGTCTCTGGTGGACCACCACAGTATGGGTGGGCGCCCACTAACACCTTGGTGGTCCAGCACCGACAACTGAGGGTGTATAATGGAAGGCATTTTAAGGCCGTCGGGGATAGAAGTCAGGCTTGGCCACTGACACTATTGTGGCCCACAATCGACCTACAAGGGTGTATGACGAATGGCATTTAAAGGCCATTGGGAGTAGAATTTAGGCTCTGAAGGGATGATGATCGGACTGAAGCTTGGAGATCATCTTAATAGAGCCACAAACTTCATCTCTTGGAAGTCTAGAGTTCTCATCTTGGAAGAAAAAGATCTCTTAAAGCTTGTCAATGAGAAGGTTCGAGAACCAGACGCTGAAAAAGACAAGTCTCATTGAAAGAAGAGTGATTTCAGAGTAAGAAGAATCTTGGTAGACTCAGTCAGGGATCATTTGGTTTATCATATCTTGCAAAAGAAGACGACTAGGAAGATGTTCAAAACCCTAACGAAATGATGATTGTTAATGGCCAAGCCTGACTTGTGTGGGCGACGACGTTCAAATGCCGTTCATTATACACCCTTAGTGGTCGGTGTTGGACCACCACAATGTTAGTGGGCGCCCACTGACACCTTGGTGGTCCACCACCGACCACTCAGGGTGTATAATGGAAGGCATTTGAACGCCGTCGCCCACACAAGTCAGGCTTGGTTACTGACACTATTGTGGCCCACAATCGACCTACAAGGGTGTATGACGTATGACATTTAAAGGCCATTGGGTGTAGAATTTAGGCTCGGTCAACATCAATTTGGATATACGTCATTCTCTATTAAAAGGACTGAGCTCGGGGAATACAATAGTGTTGTATTGTCTATTGTTGGGAGGTGATAGATCATCACCGTGGTTAAACGAGCTCCACACCCAGTTTTTTTATGTGCTCTGTCTTTCTTCTAATGATCTTGGTTTTACAACTGCCAATTTCTAACATGGTATCAAACCGTTTTTAGAAGCCATTGTCCAAAGATAGGGCTTGACATTTTGAGGCCTCCCCTCATCGATTCAGGAGAAAAAGTGACTTGCAAACTTTGCGCAAGGGAAGGTGCATCTATTGATGAAGGAAAACTTCAGTTCTGAGAGGTTTCATTTTTGACCCAATTTTGGTCCATAGTTTTGACTTGATCTTATCTCCTCTCAACTCGCCTTGATAAGGCACATTAACCTTTGGACTCAGTTTCACAAGATTTCAAACTTCATTTTTGACGTAGCTCCTACTAGGGTTTCTAGTTCAAATCTGCAGGCAAGATGATTGGAATGAAGGTTGAAGATCATCTTGATGGAGCCATAAACTTCATCTCTTAGAAGTCTAGAGTTCTCATCTTGGACGAAAATGATCTCTTAAAGCTTGTCAATGAGAAGGTTCCAGAAGCAGGCGCTGAAGAAGACAAGTCTCATTGGAAGAGGAGCTATGCGAGAGCAAGAAGAATCTTGGTAGACTCAGTCAGGGATCATTTGGTTCTTCAAATCTCGCGAAAGAAGATGTTGAAAACCCTAAAGTAATGATGATTCTTAATGGCCAATCCTGACTTGTATGGACGACGACGTTCAAATGCCGTTCATTATACACCCTTAGTGGTCGCTGGTGGACCACCACAGTGTTAGTGGGCGCCCACTAACACCTTGGTGGTCCAGCAACGACAACTGAGGGTGTATAATGGAAGGCATTTTATGGCCGCCGGGGATAGAAGTCAGGCTTGGCCACTGACACTATTGTGGCCCACAATCGACCTACAAGGGTGTATGACGAATGACATTTAAAGGCCGTTGGAAGTAGAATTTAGGCTCTGTCAACATCCATATGGATGTAAATCGTTCTCTATTGAAAGGTCTGAGCTCGGGGGAGACAATAGTGTTGTATTGTCTATGGTTGGGAGGTGATAGATCATCACCGTGGCTAAACGAGCTCCACACCCAGTTTGTTTATGTGCTCTGTCTTTCTTCTAGTGATCTTGGTTTTACAACTGCCAATTTCTAACATCTTATCAACGCAGTTGTAGAAGCCATTGTCGAAAGCTAGGGCTTGACACTCTGAGGCCTCCCCTCACAAAAAACGAGAAAAAGTGACTTCAAAACTAAGCCCAAGGGAAGGCGCATTTATTGATAATGGAAAAATCCAGTTCTGAAAGTTTCATTTTTGACCCAATTTTGGTGCATTGTTTTGGCTCGATTTTATCTCCTCTCAACTCGACTTGATAAGGCACATTAACTTTTTGGCTTCAGTTTCACAATATTCCAAGCTTCATTTTTGACCTAGCTCCTACTAGGGTTTCTAGTTCAAATCTGTAGGGAGGATGATCGGAATGAAGGTTGACGATCATCTTGATGGAGCCACAAACTTCATCTCTTGGAAGTCTAGAGTTCTCATCTTGGAAGAAATTGATTTCTTAAAGCTTGTCAATGAGAAGGGTCCAAAACCAAACGCTGAAGAAGACAAGTCTCATTGGAGGAAGAGTGATGCGAGAGCAAGAAGAATCTTGGTAGACTCAATCAGGGATGATTTGGTTCCTCAAATCTCGCAGAAGAAGACGACTAGGGAGATGTTCAAAACCCGAAAGGAATGATGATTTTTAATGGCCAAGACTGACTTGTATGGGCAACGACGTTAAAATGCCTTCCATTATACACCCTTACTGGTCGGTGGTGAACCACCACAATGTTAGTGGGCGCTCACTAACACCTTGGTGATCCACCGTCGACCACTGAGGGTGTATAATGGAAGGCATTTTAAGGCCGTCGGGGATAGAAGTCAGGCTTGGCCACTGACACTATTGTGGCACAATCGACCTATAATGGTTTATGACGAATGACATTTAAACGCCACTGAGAGTAGAATTTAGGCTTGGTCAACATCGATTTGGATGTACATCGTTCTCTATTGAAAGGTCTGAGCTTGAGGTAGACAATAATGTTGTATTGTCTATGGTTGGGAGGTGATAGATCATCACTACGTTTAAACGAGCTACACACCCAGTTTGTTTATGTGCTGTCTTTCTTCTAATGATCTTGGTTTTACAACTGCCAATTTCTAACATGGTATCAAAGCAGTTCTACAAGCCATTGTCGAAAGTGGGGGCTTGACATTCTGAGGCCTCCCCTCACCAATCCAGAAGAAAAAGTGACTTGGAAACTTCGCCCAAGGGAAGGCGCATTGATGGAGGAAAAATCAAGTGTTGAGGCTGAAGAAGACGAGTCTAATTGGAGGAAGAGTGATGCGAGAGCAAGAAGAATCTTGTTAGAATCAGTCAGGGATCATTTGGTTCCTCGAATCTCACAAAAGAAGACGACTAGGAATATGTTCAAAACCCTAATGGAATGATGATTGTTAATGGCCAAGCCTGACTTGTATGGGCGACGACGTTCAAATGCCGTTCATTATACACCCTCAGTGGTCGGTGGTGAACCACCACAGTGTTAGTGGGCGCCCACTAACACCTTGGTGGTCCACCACAGACCACTGAGGGTGTATAATGGAAGGCATTTGAACGTCGTCGCCCATACAAGTCGGGCTTGGCCATTAACAATCATCATTCCATTAGGGATTTGAACATATTCCTAGTCGTCTTCTTTTGTGAGATTCGAGGAACCAAATGATCCTTGACTGAGTCTAACAAGATTCTTCTTGCTCTCGCATCACTCTTCCTCCAATTAGACTCATCTTCTTTAGCCTCAACACTTGATTTTTCCTTCATCAATGCGCCTTCCCTTGGGCGAAGTTTCCAAGTCACTTTTTCTTCTGGATTGGTGAGGGGAGGCCTCAGAATGTCAAGCCCCCGCTTTCGACAATGGCTTGTAGAACTGCTTTGATACCATGTTAGAAATTGACAGTTGTAAAACCAAGATCATTAGAAGAAAGACAGAACATAAACAAACTGGGTGTGTAGCTCGTTTAAACGTAGTGATGATCTATCACCTCCCAACCATAGACAATACAACATTATTGTCTACCTCGAGCTCAGACCTTTCAATAGAGAACGATGTACATCCAAATCGATGTTGACCGAGCCTAAATTCTACTCTCAGTGGTCTTTAAATGCCATTCGTCATAAACCCTTATAGGTCGATTGTGCCACAATAGTGTCAGTGGCCAAGCCTGACTTCTATCCTCGACGGCCTTAAAATGTCTTCCATTATACACCCTCAATGGTCAACGGTGGATCACCAAGGTGTTAGTGGGCTCCCACTAACATTGTGGTGGTTCAGCACCGACCACTAAGGGTGTATAATGAACGGCATTTGAACGTCGTTGCCCATACAAGTCAGGCTTGGCCATTAAAAATCATCATTCATTTAGGGTTTTGAACATATCCGTAGTAGTCTTCTTTTGCGAGATTTGAGGAACCATATGATCCCTGACTGAGTCTAGCAAGATTCTTCTTGCTCTCGTATTACTCTTCCTTTAATGAGACTTGTCTTATTCAGCGTCTGGTTCTGAAACCTTCTCATTAACAAGCTTTAAGAGATCATTTTCTTCCAAGATGAGAACTCTAGACTCCAAGAGATGAAGTTCGTGGCTCCATCAATATGATCTTCAACCTTCATTCCAATAATCTTGCCTGCAGAGTTGAACTAGAAACCCTAGTAGGAGCTAGGTCAAAAATGAAGTTTGGAATCTTGTGAAACTGAATCCAAAGGTTAATGTGCCGTATCAAGGCGAGTTGAGAGGAGATAAGATCGAGCCAAAACTATGGACCGAAATTGGGTCAAAAATGAAAATTCTCAGAACTGGATTTTTCTTTCATCAATAGATGCACCTTCCATTGGGTGATGTTCTCAAGTCACTTTTTCTCTTGGATTGGTGAGGGGAGGCCTCAGAACGTCAAGCCCTAGATTTTCAGAATGGCTTCTAGAATTGGTTTGATACCATGTTAAAAATTGGCAGTTGTAAAACCAAGATCAGTAGAAGAAAGACATAGCACATAAACAAACTGAGTGTGGAGCTCGTTTAACCACAGTGATAATCTATCACATCCCAACCATATAAAATACAATACTATTGTCTCCCCCGAGCTCAGACCTTTCAATAGAGAACGATGAACATACAGATCGATGTTGACCGATCTTATCTCCTCTCAACTCGCTCGATCTTATCAAGTGAAATGGAGAAAAAGTGACTTGGAAACATCGCGTAAGGGAAAGCGCATCTATTGATGAAGGAAAAATCAAGTTCTGAGAAGTTTCATTTTTGACCCAATTTCGGGCCATAGTTTTGGCTCGATCTTATCTCCTCTCAACTGGCCTTGATACGACACATTAACCTTTGGATTCAGTTTCACAAGATTCCAAACTTCATTTTTGACCTAGCTCCTACTAGGGTTTCTAGTTCAAATCTGCAGGCAAGATGATTGGAATGAAGGTTGAAGATTATATTGATGGAGCCACAAACTTCATCTCTTGGAGTCTAGAGTTCTCATCTTGGAAGAAAATGGTCTCTTAAATTTTGTCAATGAGAAGGTTCCAGAACCAGTCACTGAAGAAGCCAAGTCTCATTGGAGGAGGAGTGATAACAGAGCAAGAAGAATCTTGGTAGACTTAGTCAGGGATCATTTGGTTCCTCAAATCTCGCAAAAGAAGATGATTGTTAATGGCCAAACCTGACTTGTATGGACGACGATGTTCAAATTCCGTTTATTATAAACCCTTAGTGGTCGCTGGTGGACCACCACAGTGTTGGTGGGCGCCCACTAACACCTTGGTGGTCCAGCACCGACAACTGAGGGTGTATAACGGAAGGCATTTTAAGGTCGTCGGGGATAGAAGTCAGGCTTGGCCACTGACACTATTGTGGCCCACAATTGACCTACAACGGTGTATAACGAATGACATTTAAAGGCCATTGGGAGCAGAATTTAGGCTCGGTCAACATCCCTTTGGATGTACATCATTCTCTATTGAAAGGTCTGAGCTCGGGGGAGACAATATTATTGTATTGTCTATGGTTGGGAGGTGATAGATCATCACCGTGGTTAAACAAGCTCCACACCCAGTTTGTTTATGTGCTCTGTCTTTCTTCTAGTGATCTTGGATTTACAACTGCCAATTTCTAATATGGTATCAAAGCAGTTCTAGAAGCCATTTTCGAAAGCTAGGGCTTCACATTATGAGGCCTCCCCTCACCAATACAGGAGAAAAAGTGACTTGGAAACTTCGCGCAAGGGAAGGCGCGTCTATTGATGAAGGAAAAGTCTAGTTCTGAGAAGTTTCATTTTTTACTCAATTTCGGTCCATAGTTTTGGCTCGATCTTATCTCCTCTCAACTAGCCTTGATAAGACACACTAACCTTTAGATTCAGTTTCACAAGATTCCAAACCTCATTTTTGATCTAGCTCCTACTAGGGTTTCTAGTTCAAATCTGCAGGGATGATGATCGGACTGAAGTTTGAAGATCATCTTGATAGAGCCACAAACTTCATCTCTTGCAAGTCTAGAGTTCTCATCTTGGAAGAAAAAGATCTCTTAAAGCTTGTCAATGAGAAGGTTCGAGAACCAGACGCTGAAAAAGACAAGTCTCATTGAAAGAAGAGTGATTCCAGAGGAAGAAGAATCTTGGTAGACTCAGTCAGGGATCATTTGGTTTCTTATATCTTGCAAAAGAAGACGACTAGGAGGATGTTGAAAACCTTAAAGTAATGATGATTCTTAATGGCCAAGCCTGACTTGTATGGACGACGACGTTCAAATGCCATTCATTAAACACCCTTAGTGGTCGATGGTGGACCACCATAGTGTTAGTGGGTGCCCACTAACACCTTGGTGGTCCAGCACCGACAACTGAGGGTGTATAATGGAAGGCATTTTAAAGCCGTCGAGGATAGAAGTCAGGCTTGGCCATTGACACTATTGTGGCACAATCGACCTAGAAGGGTTTATGACGAATGGCATTTAAAGGCCACTGAGAGTAGAATTTAGGCTCGGTCAACATCGATTTGGACGTACATCGTTAACGCTCTATTGAAAGGTCTGAGCTTGAGGTAGACAATAATGTTGTATTGTCTATGGTTGGGAGGTGATAGATCATCACTACGTTTAAACGAGCTACACACCCAGTTTGTTTATGTGCTGTCTTTCTTCTAATGATCTTGGTTTTACAATTGCCAATTTCTAACATGGTATCAAAGTAGTTCTACAAGACATTGTCGAAAGCTAGGGCTTGACATTCTGAGGCCTCCCCTCACCAATCCAGGAGAAAAAGTGACTTGAAAACTTCGCCCAAGGGAAGGCGCATTGATGAAGGAAAAATCAAGTGTTGAGGCTGAAGAAGACAAGTCTAATTGGAGGAAGAGTGATGCGAGAGCAAGAAGAATCTTGTTAGACTCAGTCAGGGATCATTTGGTTCCTCAAATCTCACAAAAGAAGACGACTAGGAAGATGTTCAAAACCCTAATGGAATGATGATTGTTAATGGCCAAGCCTGACTTGTATGGACGACGACGTTCAAATGTCGTTCATTATACACTCTCAGTGGTCGGTGGTGAACCACCACAGTGTTAGTGGGCTCCCATTAACACCTTGGTGGTCCACCACGGACCACTGAGGGTGTATAATGGAAGGCATTTGAACGTCGTCATCCATACAAGTCAGTCTTGGCCATTAACAATCATAATTCCATTAGGGTTTTGAACATATTCCTAGTCGTCTTCTTTTGTGTGATTTGAGGAACCAAATGATCCCTGACTGAGTCTAACAAAATTCTTCTTGCTCTCGCATCACTCTTCCTCCAATTAGACTTGTCTTCTTCAGCCTCAACACTTGATTTTTCCTTCATCAATGCGCCTTCCCTTGGGAGAAGTTTCCAAGTCACTTTTTCTCCTGGATTGGTGAGGGGAGGCCTCGGAATGTCAAGCCCTAGCTTTCGACAATGGCTTGTAGAACTGCTTTGATACCATGTTAGAAATTGGCAGTTGTAAAACCAAGATCATTAGAAGAAATACAGCACATAAACAAACTGGGTGTGTAGCTCGTTTAAACGTAGTGATGATCTATCACCTCCCAACCATAGACAATACAACATTATTGTCTACCTCGAGCTCAGACCTTTCAATAGAGAACGATGTACATCCAAATCGATGTTGACCAAGCCTAAATTCTACTCTCAGTGGCCTTTAAATGTTATTCGTCATAAACCCTTATAGGTCGATTGTGCCACAATAGTGTCAGTGGACAAGCCTGACTTCTATCCCCGACGGCCTTAAAATGCCTTCCATTATACACCCTCAATGGTCGACGGTGGATCACCAAGGTGTTAGTGGGCGCCCACTAACATTGTGGTGGTTCAGCACGGACCACTAAGGGTGTATAATGAACGGAATTTGAACGTCCTTGCCCATACAAGTCAGTCTTGGCCATTTAAAATCATCATTCCTTTAGGGTTATGAACATCTACCTAGTCGTTTTCTTTTGCGAGATTTGAGAAACCATATGATCACTGACTGAGTCTACCAAGATTCTTCTTGCTCTCGTATTACTCTTCCTCTAATGAGACCTGTCTTCTTTAGCGTCTGGTTCTGAAACCTTATCATTGACAAGCTTTAAGAGATCATTTTTCTTCCAAGATGAGAACTTTAGACTCCAAGAGATGAAGTTTGTGGCTCCATCAATATGATCTTCAACCTTCATTCCAATAATCTTGCCTGCAGAGTTGAACTAGAAACCCTAGTAGGAGCTAGGTCAAAAATGAAGTTTGGAATCTTGTGAAACTGAATCCAAAGGTTAATGTGCCGTATCAAGGCGAGTTGAGAGGAGATAAGATCGAGCCAAAACTATGGACCGAAATTGGGTCAAAAATGAAAATTCTCAGAACTGGATTTTTCCTTCATCAATAGATGCACCTTCCGTTGGGTGATGTTCTCAAGTCACTTTTTCTCTTGGATTGGTGAGGGGAGGCCTCGGAATGTCAATCCCTAGCTTTTCAGAATGGCTTCTAGAACTGGTTTGATACCATGTTAGAAATTGGCAGTTGTAAAACCAAGATCACTAGAAGAAAGACATAGCACATAAAAAAACTGAGTGTGGAGCTCGTTTAACCACAGTGATGATCTATCACCTCCCAACGGCCTTAAAATGCCTTTCATTATACACCCTCAATGGTCGACGGTGGGTCACCAAGGTGTTAGTGGGCGCCCATTAACATTGTGGTGGTTCAGCACCGACCACTAAGGGTGTATAATGAACGGCATTTGAACGTCCTTGCCCATACAAGTCAGTCTTGGCCATTTAAAATCATCATTCCTTTAGGGTTATGAACATCTACCTAGTCGTTTTCTTTTGCGAGATTTGAGAAACCATATGATCCCTGACTGAGTCTACCAAGATTCTTCTTGCTCTCGTATTACTCTTCCTCTAATGAGACCTGTCTTCTTTAGCGTCTGGTTCTGAAACCTTCTCATTGACAAGCTTTAAGAGATCATTTTTCTTCCAAGATGAGAACTTTAGACTCCAAGAGATGAAGTTTGTGGCTCCATCAATATGATCTTCAACCTTCATTCCAATAATCTTGCCTGCAGAGTTGAACTAGAAACCCTAGTAGGAGCTAGGTCAAAAATGAAGTTTGGAATCTTGTGAAACTGAATCCAAAGGTTAATGTGCTGTATCAAGGCGAGTTGAGAGGAGATAAGATCGAGCCAAAACTATGGACCGAAATTGGGTCAAAAATGAAAATTCTCAGAACTGGATTTTTCCTTCATCAATAGATGCACCTTCCGTTGGGTGATGTTCTCAAGTCACTTTTTCTCTTGGATTGGTGAGGGGAGGCCTCGGAATGTCAAGCCCTAGCTTTTCAGAATGGCTTCTAGAACTGGTTTGATACCATGTTAGAAATTGGTAGTTGTAAAACCAAGATCACTAGAAGAAAGACATAGCACATAAACAAACTGAGTGTGGAGCTCGTTTAACCACAGTGATGATCTATCACCTCCCAACGGCCTTAAAATGCCTTTCATTATACACCCTCAATGGTCGACGGTGGGTCACCAAGGTGTTAGTGGGCGCCCATTAACATTGTGGTGGTTCAGCACCGACCACTAAGGGTGTATAATGAACGACATTTGAACGTCATTTCCCATACAAGTCAGTCTTGGCCATTAAAAATCATCATTCCTTTAGCGTTATGAACATCTACCTAGTCGTCTTCTTTTGCGAGATTTGAGGAACCATATGATCCCTAACTGAGTCTACCAAGATTCTTCTTGCTCTCGTATTACTCTTCCTCTAATGAGACTTGTCTTCTTTAGCATCAGGTTCTGAAACCTTCTCATTGATAAGCTTTAAGAGATCATTTTCTTCCAAGATGAGAACTTTAGACTCCAAGAGATGAAGTTTGTGGCTCCATCAATATGATCTTCAACCTTCATTCCAATAATCTTGCCTGCAGAGTTGAACTAGAAACCCTAGTAGGAGCCAGGTCAAAAATGAAGTTTGGAATCTTGTGAAACTGAATCCAAAGGTTAATGTGCCGTATCAAGGCGAGTTGAAAGGAGATAAGATCGAGCCAAAACTATGGACCCAAATTGGGTCAAAAATGAAAATTCTCAGAACTGGATTTTTCCTTCATCAATAGATGCACCTTCCGTTGGGTGATGTTCTCAAGTCACTTTTTTCTCTTGGATTGGTGAGGGGAGGCCCCGGAATGTCAAGCCCTAACTTTTCAGAATGGCTTCTAGAACTGGTTTGATACCATGTTAGAAATTGGCAGTTGTAAAACCAAAATCACTAGAAGAAAGACATAGCACATAAACAAACTGAGTGTGGGGCTCGTTTAACCACAGTGATGATCTATCACCTCCCAACCATAGACAATACAATATTATTGTGGTGGTTTAAGGGTGTATAATGGAAGTCATTTTAAGGCCGTCGGGGATAGAAGTCAGGCTTGGCCACTGACACTATTGCGGCACAATCGACCTATAAGGGTTTATGACGAATGGCATTTAAAGGCCACTGAGAGTAGAATTTAGGCTCGGTCAACATCGATTTGGATGTACATCGTTCTCTATTGAAAGGTCTGAGCTCGAGGTAGAAAATAATGTTGTATTGTTTATGGTTGGGAGGTGATAGATCATCACTACGTTTAAACGAGCTACACACCCAGTTTGTTTATGTGTTGTCTTTCTTCTAATGATCTTGGTTTTACAACTGCCAATTTCTAACATGGTATTAAAGCAGTTCTACAAGCCATTGTCGAAAGCTAGGGCTTGACATTCTGAGGCCTTCCCTCACCAATCCAGGAGAAAAAGTGACTTGGAAACTTCGCCCAAGGGAAGGCGCATTGATGAAGAAAAAATCAAGTGTTGAGGCTGAAGAAGACAAGTCTCATTGGAGGAAGAGTGATGCGAGAGCAAGAAGAATCTTGTTAAACTCAGTCAGGGATCATTTGGTTACTCAAATCTCACAAAAGAAGACGACTAGGAAGATGTTCAAAACCTTAATGGAATGATGATTGTTAATGGCCAACCCTGACTTGTATGGGCGACGACGTTCAAATGCCGTTCATTATACACCCTCAGTGGTCGGTGGTGAACCACCACAGTGTTAGTGGGCGCCCACTAACACCTTGGTGGGCCACCACGGACCACTGAGGGTGTATAATGGAAGGCATTTGAACGTCGTCGCCCATACAAGTCAGGCTTGGCCATTAACAATCATCATTCCATTAGGGTTTTGAACATATTCCTAGTCGTCTTCTTTTGTGAGATTTGAGGAACCAAATGATCCCTGACTGAGTCTAACAAGATTCTTCTTGCTCTCGCATCACTCTTCCTCCAATTAGACTTGTCTTCTTCAGCCTCAACACTTGATTTCTCCTTCATCAATGCGCCTTCCCTTGGGCGAGGTTTCCAAGTCACTTTTTCTCCTAGATTGGTGAGGGGAGGCCTCAGAATGTCAAGCCCTAGCTTTCGACAATGGCTTGTAGAACTGCTTTGATACCATGTTAGAAATTTGCAGTTGTAAAACCAAGATCATTAAAAGAAAGACAACACATAAACAAACTGGGTGTGTAGCTCGTTTAAACATGGTGATGATCTATCACCTCCCAACTATAGACAATACAACATTATTGTCTACCTCAAGCTCAGACCTTTCAAGAGAGAACGATGTATATCCAAATCGATGTTGACCGAGCCTAAATTCTACTCTCAGTGGCCTTTAAATGCCATTCGTCATAAACCATTATAGGTCGATTGCGCCACAATAGTGTCAGTGGCCAAACCTGACTTCTATCTTCGACGGCCTTAAAATGCCTTCCATTATACACCCTCAATGGTCGACGGTGGATCACCAAGGTGTTAGTGGGCGCTCACTAACATTGTGGTGGTTCAAGACCGACCATTAAGGTTGTATAATGAACGGCATTTGAATGTCGTTGCCCATACAAGTCATGCTTGGCCATTAAAAATCATCATCCCTTTAGGGTTTTCAACATCTCCCTAGTAGTCTTCTTTTGCGATATTTGAGGAACCATATGATCCCTGACTGAGTCTACCAAGATTTTTCTTGCTCTCGTATTACTCTTCCTTCAATGAGACTTGTCTTCTTCAGCGTCTGGTTCTGAAACCTTCTCATTGACAAGCTTTAAGAGATCATTTTCTTCCAAGATGAGAACTCTAGACTCCAAGAGATGAAGTTTGTGGCTCCATCAATATGATCTTCAACCTTCATTCCAATAATCTTGCCTGCAGATTTGAACTAGAAACCCTAGTAGGATCTTGGTCAAAAATGAAGTTTGGAATCTTGTGAAATTGAATCCAAAGGTTAATGTGTTGTATCAAGGCGAGTTGAGAGGAGATAAGATCAAGCCAAAACTATGGACCGAAATTGGGTCAAAAATGAAAATTCTCAGAACTGGATTTTTCCTTCATCAATAGATGCGCCTTCCATTGGGCGATGTTCTCAAGTCAGTTTTTCTCTTGGGTCCTCAAATCTCACGAAAGAAGACGACTAGGAAGATGTTCAAAACCCTAATGGAATGATGATTGTTAATGGCCAAGTCTGACTTGTATGGGCGACGACGTTCAAATGCCGTTCATTATACACCCTCAGTGGTCGGTGGTGAACCACCACAGTGTTAGTGGGCGCCCACTAACACCTTGGTGGTCCACCACGGACCACTGAGGGTGTATAATGGAAGGCATTTGAACGTCGTCACCCATACTCTAAATGGCCTTTAAATTCCATTCGTCATAAACCCTTAGAGGTCGATTCTGCCACAATAGTGTCAGTGGCCAAGCCTGACTTCTATCCCCGATGGGCTTAAAATGCCTTCCATTATACACCCTCAGTGGTCGACGGTGGATCACCATGGTGTTAGTGGGCGCCCACTAACATTGTGGTGGTTCACCACCGACCACTAAGGGGGTATAATGAACGGCATTTGAACGTCGTTGCCCATACAAGTCAGACTTGGCCATTAAAAATCATCATTCCTTTAGGGTTTTGAACATCTCCCTAGTCGTCTTCTTTTGCGAGATTTGAGTAACCAAATCATACCTGATTGAGTCTACCAAGATTCTTCTTGCTCTAGCATCACTCTTCCTCCAATGAGACTTATCTTCTTCGGCGTTTGGTTTTGGAACCTTCTCATTGACAAGCTTTAAGAAATCAATTTCTTCCAAGATGAGAACTCTAGACTTCCAAGAGATGAAGTTTGTGGCTCCATCAAGATGATCTTCAACCTTCATTCCGATCATCCTCCCTACAGATTTGAACTAGAAACCCTAGTAGGAGCTAGGTCAAAAATGAAGCTTGGAATCTTGTGAAACTGAAGCCAAATGTTAATGTGCCTTATCAAGTCGAGATGAGAGGAGATAAGATCGAGCCAAAACAATGCACCGAAATTGGGTCAAAAATGAAACTTTCAGAACTGGATTTTTCCATTATCAATAAATGCGCCTTCCCTTGGGCTTAGTTTTGAAGTCACTTTTTGTCATTTTGTGTGAGGGGAGGCCTCAGAATGTCAAGCCCTAGCTTTCGATAATGGCTTCTACAACTGCGTTGATAACATGTTAGAAATTGGCAGTTGTAAAACCAAGATCACTAGAAGAAAGACAAAGCACATAAACAAACTGGGTGTGGAGCTCGTTTAACCACGGTGATGATCTATCACCTCCCAACCATAGACAATACAACACTATTGTCTCCTCGGAGCTCAGACCTTTCAATAGAGAACAATGTACATCCAAATGGATGTTGACAGAGCCTAAATTCTACTCCCAATGGCCTTTAAATGCCATTCGTCATACACCCTTGTAGGTCGATTGTGGGCCACAATAGTGTCAGTGGCCAGCCCTGACTTCTATCCCCGACGGCCTTAAAATGCCTTCCGTTATACACCCTCAGTTGTCGGTGCTGGACCACCAAGGTGTTAGTGGGCGCCCACTAACACTGTGTTGGTCCACCAGCGACCACTAAGGGTGTATAATGAACGACATTTGAACGTCTTCGCCCATACAAGTAAGGTTTGGCCATTAAGAATCATCTTTACTTTAGGGTTTTGAACATCTTCCTAGTCGTCTTCTTTCGCGAGATTTGAGGAACCAAATGATCCCTGACTGAGTCTACCAAGATTCTTCTTGCTCTCGCATAACTCCTCTTCCAATGAGACTTGTCTTCTTCAGCGCCTGCTTTTGGAACCTTCTCATTGACAAGCTTTAAGAGATCATTTTCGTTCAAGATGAGAACTTTAGACTTCCAAGAGATGAAGTTTATCTGTCACTGATTTTCTACGATCTAGGAACTCACTTTCAGGCACTAATCGAGAACCTCTAATTTATTTTTTCATG
>LPNX010393029.1:0-65332 GCA_001517045.1 Pseudotsuga menziesii
TTTGCATATAGAAGATATTAGTGAGTTTATTTTATTTTTTATTGCAAACTACTTCACATGGATGTAACATCTAAAAAACACCATTCATTTCATACAAAGATGAATACACCATTTAACATCTAGAAACACTGGTCAACAATTTCATACAAGGGTGAGTTCATGTTGGAACAAGGAATGCCAATAGAAAATCAACAAGGGTATAGGAATCAACCAATGGTGTGGGCATGAAATCTCCTCCCCTCAGCTTGAATCAACTCCTGAATGGTGTTGTCTTGCTCCAAGCGTTCCAATGCCATGTCGAAATCGCGTTACTGCATGTGAAAATGGGCCGCGGACTGTGTATTTTTTTTTTATAATTTGCAAATCGCGTGCATGTTTTAGAACTACAAATCGCGTGCGCGTTTTAGAACTACAAATCGCGTCCGCGTTTTGTAGTTCTATAACGCGTACACGTTTTGTAGTTCTATAACGCGTACGCGATTTTGCTTCCTATCCTACATGTTCCATGACATGTCAGGCTGGGGTTGAACCATACCAAGTGCTATGTCAGGCTCGGGTTGATGCATATTTTGGTAGCATGATGTTGTTTTTGAAAACTAGGATTGCATCTTAAAGGTCCCTCATCTTCTTGCATTGACCCATATACATTGGAGGGACTATCCATAATCCACCTAAAATTGGGGCCTTTGTTTGATCACTTTGATTTGAGCATGTGGGGAGGAAATGATTCAATTCTAAAAATAACTGTTGAATTTAGGGTTAATAAACAAGTTTCTTCGTGAAAGCATTAGGTATTACATTATGGGGTTTTTCTTTTAGGTAGGCCCAATCACACTTGACCAATAGAGCCACCATCAAGCTGAATTAATCCTCCATTCAAAGGTCCTCCAAATTCCAATGCCTTATTTTATCAACACCTAACAACTGAGTATTTCACTGGCCCCACAGAATTGTCCCTTATCTAAGTTCAATAAACTATATGCTCAAGAGACAGGGAGAGTACATAGTTTACCTCACTAATTCCATGTAAATGTTGAATCATTCTGGATTTCTTTTTATTGTCTTTTTTTTCTATACACTATTTTTAATAAATAATAAAATTTTATTGTACACTTACAATTTCAAATGAAAAGAATGATTTATTTTTACATGTCAACATTGAAGGGTTCAGTTTCTCAGAACCCTTCAAAGTGAAATGGGACCCTACGCTTGAAATTTGATCCTGACTACGATGAACAATTTGGCAATCAAATTCCATGTCAATCACAATCCATGTACCACTGTCGTCGGGCCATGCACGCTTAAACGTACTCGTTTAATGACTTGGTTGGTAGATAGATACTGGTAACTTTCATAATCTCAACTATGCTGAGTCCTGACTACGACATGTTACGTAAGTACATTATCATTAGTTGCGACCTTTTTAACGTTTATTGAAAGTTTCAATATTGGGCTTTCTTGTTCGGCGATTTTATCTTTGAAAACTGTGGCAACATGCAGATTTCGTCATTTTCTCCAACCCTAGACGGATCAGACGGTGCTACTCCTGAATCTATTATAGATAAAACAAGGAAATTGTCTATTTTCATTCAGCTTTCCGTTTATGAACACCCAGACGAAATTTCAAACTATAGCTTTCGATAGCTTTCACGTATTCACACCATAGATGACGACTAGTTTGACATTAAAGCCTGTTCATACATACAAACCAACCACGGGACGGAGTGTAAAATAAGATAATTATGTTTAATCAATATTGGTAAGCAAATGGATAGTTTAACTAAAGATAAGATAATTACGTTCAATCAATATTGGTAAGTCAGTTAAACTTAATACGTCATATTTACAAAATAAGACAATATTGGTAAGCAAATGGATAGTTCACTCAGTTATACGTAATATGTCATATTTACAAAATAACCTAATTATGTTTAATCAATAAATGGATAGTTCACTCAGTTAAACATTTACCAAATGGATAGTTCACTCAGTTAAACTTAATATGTCATATATACAATATATTGACATTATTTTTTACAATTTTAATTATTTTTTAAATGAATGTGTGATAAGCTTGATAAAATATTGGTCAATAAGGTATATAAGGTATATGTGTCTCAAACATAGTATCATTAGGCATTATCATAAGAAAATCTTTGATGAATTAAGATTCAGAGACATATCATCTCAAGATAGTTTTAATAAAAGGATAGTTAAGTTAATCTCATTCTTGAAATAAGATAACGAAGTAAAGTTATTGCGTAACTCTTTCAGTACTCATAAAAATTAGATTACACATTTCCACTTTGAAAAAATGATTTACACCTAGAAAGATTTGATCCCTCGATACATAATAAATCCCCTTTTACTCTCAATACATACTAAATCCCAAATCCCATTTTAAATAGGTCTATGCTAATTTGAATCAATCAAAGGCTGAACCACGGGTGGATGATCTCCAAAATGATTGGACAGGCAAGACTCATAATTGTAAATAGGGTATTTAGCCTTTTGTTTGTATAGTCGAAACTATCCATAACAACATCCAGATCACGTGGGATGTTTCGAAGTCAAGAAGAGCTTTTGCCAAATGTCAAAGTGTCCTAAATGCAATAGAAATGCAGACTCTCTGTTCACATTGAGTTGAATAAAACCGTGGTACTGTCCACACTATCAGAAACTAATTAAACTTATTAACGCGATGAATAGCACCAGCAAGCAAGGTGTCTATTATATCTTAAGCATTTTGAGATCCAATCCGTAACATTTCTTTTTCTGGAATTGCATTAATTAACCTACAACAAACTAAATAATTATAGCCATTAAACTTAGCATAATACAATCTAAGTTTTGAAAAATTGCTGCAAACAAATGAATCAATTATAAAACTGTAAGCTGGGTTGTCTCCACTCAAGTGAGGTCACATTAGAAGAAGCTTTCAATGCCTTTTATACCTATTCAAGAAAGTAAAGTGTAGGTAACCGATAACCACTCATTTGCATATTTTTCTTAATACCCCCACACATCTATCCATATAAATTGCAGCCTATTGGAGAGTGGAATTCACTGTCATCTTGTTTATCCCCACCTTCGTAGTTGCTTATTCTCCTTATTCAAATAGTCTCAGATTCGTTCCTTCTTGTTATTCTGATTTCTGCTAGTATTGGTTTGTGATAACTTGGAGATTGTTGTTATTCTGATTTCTGCCCATTCTTGTTTCTGGCAACTCGAAGATTGTCATTAGAAGGCCCAGCAGTTATTTCTGTTTAAAATAATGGGCAAGCTCGAAAAAGGGGGTGATAATATTACTGGCTTATCTGTAACTACACTGCAGCCCATCATGGTAACTCCTGCTGAGAATACGCCTAAGGAAGTACTTTACCTGTCAAATATTGATACTCAAGTTGGCCTTAGAGTCACATGTCAAACCTTGCATGTTTATGCTTCTTGTCCCACAAATCATGGCGACCCAGTCCACGTTATCCGGCAGGCGATCTCCAAAGCTCTGGTATACTACTATCCTCTCGCTGGAAGGACGAGGAAAAACGCTGACGGGAAGCTTGAGGTATGGTGTACAGGAGAAGGTGCAGTGTTCGTTGAAGGCGGTGCAAACTGCAGTCTGGAGAAAGTTGGATACCTGGCCCAACTCACACCATGCTTGAAGCAACTACTCTATGAATATCCAGTGACATATGAGCATAATGATATCCCTCCTCTGGTTATTCAGGTAACAACATATATCCCTTGTTCTGTGCTCTTAAATCATCCTAACTATGCTAGTTTTTAAAAATCATCTTAACTATGCTGGTTTGGTTTTTTCAAGCATAGGAATAAAAATTTAAATAAAATAATTAAATTTTTTTAATACAAATTTAAAATTGATTTTATTGAAATATATAATTAGATAAAAGTTGTTTTTTATTATTTATGTTAAATTGAATTGAATGAAATTATAGCAAATGTAAACTTATTATTTTTATTAATTAAAACAAATATGTTATTATTATGTTTATATTTAGATGTTTATATCTTAGAATTTTGGGTTAGAATACCATCTATGCGTTTCTTAAATTGTAAGAGAATGAGACAAATGTAAGTTGACAATATTGATTTTAATGTGGATCTTCAATATTCATAATAAACAATTATAAAAAAATCAAAATATTTATTTATGTTAAAATGAATTGAGTGAAATTATAGCTAATCCAGAGTCATCCTTTTTATTTAAGGAAAACCAACCACCTAAAATTAACTCCTAAATATATATCAAATATCTGTCAAGATTTATCTCTACATATAAAATCACTATATTGTGTTACAATTTTACCTCATACTAAGAATATTTATATTTTTCTTTAGAAGTTTTACCATACTATTTAATTAAAACATTTATGTTATTACTATTTTTATTTTTAGATGTTTATATGTTATAATTTTGGGGTGAAATACCATCTATACTTTTCAATATTGATTCTATGTTTATTTTTAAATGTTTATATCTTATAATTGTGGAGTGGAGTACCATCTATGCTTTTCCATATTGATTCTATGGTAGGCTTTCAATATTCATAATAACAATTATAAAAAAATATAAAATATCTTATGTGATAAGTGCACTTAATGGCTGAAACAAGTAACTGCTACTTATTTGTGGCACTTAACTTGAGGCTTATTGGTGTTTACAGTCCACAAGAGTGGAAGAGGCACATTCTACAGCTCAATAGGGAGAGATGTGTAACTCCTTCTATGCTCAACTTAGAGTTGACATGTCTCATTTAAAAAAAACAATAAAATATTATAAAATAATAACATGTCCACTTAAATTAGAGTTAAAACATTTACAACTACATATATATATATATATAAAACACAAATTAGATAAATTGAAGATGTGTAACTCCTTCAGTCCTCATCCTAGAGTTGAAATGTGTGTACTTTTAAAAAATTAATAAAGTATTATAAAATAATAACATATATGCTCAAATTAAAGTTAAAACATTTACAACACCGCACATAAATATATATAAAACAAATTACATAAATTAAAACATTTTCTCAATATTTACACTTTAAAAACAGGTTTGCATCTCAATAGATTTGATCAGTCCAAGTACTTGTTAGATCCATTTTAAGATAAATATGTTGGTATATCTATAGTAACTAGTTATAAAAAAAGCTTTATAATTAAGTAAGAAGTTGAATAATTAATAAAATACCCACACTATATGGCAATTTCATAATCTTTACTGCATTATAAACCTCAACAAAATAACTGCAAAATACTAAACTAAACTACAAAGTGAATATGGTACAGTCTTCGTGCAATTCTATGAGTGGATATGTTGCTGTCTACATAAACAGGACTACATATTACCATGTCTACACAGTAATGAAAATTGAATTCTATGAGTGGATATGGTGCAGTCTTCTTGTAATTCCATAAACAGGACTACATATTACCATGTCTACACAGTAATGAAAATTGAATTCTATGAGTGGATATGGTGCTGTCTTCCTGTAATTCCATAAACAGGACTACATATTACCATGTCTACACAGTAATGAAAATTGAAAATAGTTGAATAACTTAAATCAACCTACAATTTTTCTTAACGTCCTTATGATTTTTTGATATTTTGTTGTGGATCATTAAGTTTTTCAAAGAGTAATCTCATTCAAGTTTCTTGTTCTGAAGGTGACACGGTTTCATTGTGGAGGGTTCGTTCTTGGACTTGGCCTCTCGCACTGCATGATTGACGGAGTAGGATTCTCTCAATTTCTTCACGCAATAGCTGAACTTGCCAGAGGAACGCCCCTTCTATCTATCACACCCAAATGGAACAGAGAAATTCTTAAACCGCGAAGCCCACCTACCGTCAACTTTGATCACAAAGAATTTCCTGGCATTAACCCAAGCAGAAGTAACCTGATCGATGCAACTGCTGCTCTCGTCCCGGGCTCATTTGTCGTCACTGCTCAATCTCTAGTTAAACTCAAGAAGAACGTGTTAGCAGGTAGGGCAAAAGATGATGAGCAGCGTTTATACTGTTCAACATTTGAAGCCTTGGCAGCATTCGTGTGGAAATCAAGGGTGAAGGCTCTCAAAATTCCTTTCGATGAACAAGTACGCTGTATTTTTGCTATAAACGTAAGAAAGGTGTACAAACAACCACTCCCAAAGGGGTACTATGGTAACGGTTTCTTCGGTGCGTGCATTGCGGTTTCTGCTAAAGTTGTATGTGAGGCTTCGCTTTGGGATTTGGTGAGAATGGTGAAGGAGGAAAAGGCGAAACTGACAGATGAATACCTTCGGTCTGCCATAGATTTTCTTGAGCTCCATGACCCTAAACCGGCAGACGGGCCTCCTTCGGCAGCAGATCTATATTTCTCTGACTGGAGCCGCCTGGAATACCCACAAGCGGATTTCGGTTGGGGAGAGGCAGTTAACGTGACTACAGCGAGCTTTCCATTTGTTCATGTTTGCATTTTCCTTCAACCTCCAAACACAAATACAGATGATAAGAGTAAAAATGGCATCAGAGTTATTACATGCTTGCCCTATGAAGCAATGGAAATATTCAAGGCAGAAATGGAAAAGCTAAACATGTAACATGATGTCCATCATGCTTTATTGTCATCATGATATATATTTTTATAATGTCTTTATTGTATTATAGGCTGCATGCAGTAAGTTTGGGCAGTTACAGATGAATTAACATCACTTTCCATTGCATGATCTGTCCATTAATAATTCTCATCGGTGAACGTTTCCTTAAATCAGCACTTAAAGTTTTATCCACAAGACTATGATTGTGGAACTATGTACTTGATTGAGTGTATGGACATTGTCTTAGTCTTTTGAAAGGCAACTTCTTGTTATATATCGGTTAGTGGGTGATTGCTAGTCAAATACAGTTACAATCGATGTTTATGGGTTACATAAACTTCAATAAAATGTTTAAGTATTCAATAATTTCCGTGAAATTTGAGACTCAACAACTGGATTTCAAGTTCCAATCATGGTTTTCCCATGGGCCAATTAGATTAAAAAATCTGTCATTTTTAAAGGCTTGGAAGGCGTTGTGATTGAGAAACTTATTTAACACTAGTTAAAAAGAAATATATAAAAGAAATATACTAGCACATTCATAATAGTGGTTGTACTTATAGCTAGCCACTTAGTTATCCATTTATGGTACAATATAAATATTAAACTAGTTAATATAAACATAAAACACATACTATTTAATAATAATAAAAACTATTATTCTTAACTCTTTTCTTAACCATTACTTAACTAAAGACATGATTATATATCTAAATGCCTATAGACTTAATTATAAATTAGTATAAATGAAATAATCAATATAGTCATAAGGGAAGTAAATATGAGGAGGTATAGCCATAAGAGAAGTAAATATGAGAAAACTCACTCAAAATCATAATGTCTTTTGGTAAATCAATAATAGTCAAACAATTCCCACTAGAGGGAATGCTTTGTTTTTTTTTTACAGTAACAGTTATATTATATAACGGGGTGGTATGACCACCACATAGAACCAAGCTTACAAAATGCCCTTGTGGAAATGGCAACAACAGCATAAAGTTTCATTATACGCCCTTGTGGGAGCGGCAAATTGACTTTAAAGCCTCGAAAAAACGCCCTTGTGGTAGTGGCAAACTTAACCAGTCTGAAAACTAACTAAACCGTTAAGAAACAGAGGGTCTTATATAGAATGTAAAACTATGCTTATAGACAGAGAGACATATACATGCGAAACGACGAACCAGTAAAATCTTCCATGAAGAGACATATTCTACCCTTCCAAGCTGGATGACATACCGAAGCCAGAAGCTTCATGCTTGACGAGTTTGAGAGCAAGCTTGTCTACCTTAATTTCCAGTTCAGCAATTTGCCTCGATAGCGAATTTTCTGAGTGCTTCACCTTTCGCTTAATCTTTTTACACAGGAAAACCAAATCTTTGCTCACATGGTCCAACCTCCTTCCACCTTCGCAGTCAATTGCATTGACCTGGTTCTGCAACAGCTTAAGGTCATGCTTCATATCTCTTACCTTCACCTCCATGGGGTTTGGAGTAACAGGCACAATGCTAGACGAAGACCCAACATCCATCCTATCTAAGAGCAATTCCTTAACAATAGCCAAGCGACAAACCAACCTTTTAAATCATAGAGACCCAGGGAGACTGGCAGTACCATATCCCCCAATGCATGAGCGTTAATTCTTGGCATGAAAACACTTGATTTCTCCAGGTTCGACGAGAATCCATTCCAATTCGCACCAGGTGCCACCGTATCCCCCAACGCGCGAGTAATAAAGACTGCCATGATAGCTCTCAGATTAACCACCTTCGACAAGACTCCTATCCAATTCACCCCAGACGAAATGACTACAATAGAGCAAGCATTTAAACCATCCTCTTCAGATGATGCCAAACCACGTGCAGGCTGAACACCACCTGTCTTGAGATCCATGAGGCACGAAACGGGCTAATCAATGGGATTTTGCCTTCGCAACAGGAAAAAAGACTGTAGCCAGGGAGAATTTAAGTTCAATGCACTTGCCAACGCCGAGCCACATGAGTTCCTTACCCCACCTGTCCTGTTATGCAAACGACATGGAGCGGACTGGCATGCAGGGGCCCACCAGGGAAAATCCCACAAAATCCTAGCCTTGGTCCTATGGGGGCAAGCAGAAAGGACCAAAACCATTAAGAATAAGCTCTCCAAGGCTGAGAGAGGATCCCTTATTTGCCTTGATATCCATCTCTTTGTTGTTTTTCTGCAATACATGGAAGAACTCAATTTTTTTGAAGAGGGAGACTTGAGCCACGATCTTGAGGATAAGTTGTTGCAGGAGCATTTGACTAGGCATTAGATTTTCATTTAGACCATGGATAACAATTATGGATTCTCCAACGACAATTAATTCGGAGATACCCAGGGTCTTGGCTATCCTTAGCCCTTGCCATAAAGCCAAAGCTTCAGCCATGTTGTTAGTGTCATCTCCAATACCCCAAGCAAACCTAGTATCTAGAGATCCATCCAGAGTGAAGAAAACTCCGCCCCCTGCCACCCCCTAGAGGGAATGCTTTGTTAAACAAATACTATTTAATAATTAAAAAAAAACTATTATTGTCAACCCTCTTTTTAACCATTGCTAGCTTATTTAAATATTAATCAAGATGCATTTAAGCATAACAAGATACTACAACCTTGAAATCCCTAGTGTACACTTGTTACACATGGGTTGATCTGCTCAAAGAAGCCCAAAATATGAGATAATATCTAAATGCCGATGGACTTAATTATAAATTAGTATTTAAATGAAATAATTAGTATAGCCATAATATGATGAAACTCAGTCAAAATCATAATGTATTTTGTAAACCAATAATAGTAAAACAATTCCCATGAGAAGGAATGTTTTGTGAGTTGTAGGTATTTTTCATGGCCGTTGATCCCATGAAACTTCATTTTTGTTACAAGTCCTCATTGTCGTTAACTTACCTTCCTTAGATATTCCTTAGAACTTTAGACCCACTATTGGTTCACAACTAACCTAGTGATGGTGATCATATAACTCTTATAGGCATTTCATACCATACATAGGTCATTTGTTGTGAACACATTGATCCAGTTCCTAACGGATCCAAGATATGTTCACTTGATTGCTGTAAAGCATATTATGAGGTACATAAAGGGTACAATTGATTATGGGCTCAAGTATGACGTGAATCATAAGATTAACCTGGAAGGTTATGTGGATTCGGATTGGGCAGGCAATGAGATTAATACAAAGAGAACTTCAGGGTGTTGCTTTAGTATGGGATCATGTGTGATCTTCTGGTTTAGCAGGAATCAATCCTATGTGGCACTGAGTACAGCTGAAGCAGAGTATGTTGCAGCTTGTTCGGCTAGTTGTGAGGCAGTGTGGCTGAGAAAGCTACTGTCTGATTTATTTGATCTTTAGATGGATGCTACTTGTATATATTGCGACAACCAGAGTTGTGTGAAGCTGTCGGAGAACCTAGTGTTCCATGAAAATTCAAAGCATATCGAGATCAAGTATCACTATATCAGGGATATGGTGCAGAGAGGAGCAGTGAAGCTCCATTATGTTGCGATGGATGAGTAGATAGCTGATGTACTGACCAAACCATTAGCCAGAGTAAAGTTTGAGTACTTCAGGGAGAAACTTGGTGTTCTCCAGATCAAGGTTCCCTCCAAAGGGAATTGATGTGTCCATTGGCCTTTCTGAAATGGTGGAAGGCTGAGCTTCACATGGTCATATGTAAGTGCAGAGATTCTCTGATGTGATCGCGGGTTGAGTTACCACATGATCAGTGCAGAGATATTCTAATGTGATTGTGGGATGTGTTCCCACATGATCAGTGCAGAGCCATTCTAATGTGATTGAGGGATATGTTCCCACATGATCAGATATAAGTGCAAAGATGCTCTAATGTGATTGTGGGTTGTGTTACCACATGATTAGTGTAGAGATATTATGTTGTGATTGTGGGATGTATTCTCTAATGATCAGTGCAGATCCATTCTGATGTGATTGAGGGATGTGTTCCCACATGATCGGATGTAATTGCAGTGCCTTTCTGACATGATGAGGTCAGATGTAAGTGCGGATCCTTTATGACATGATGAGGTCATATGTAAGTGCAGTTCCTTTCTGACATGATGAGGTCGAATGTAAGTGCGGAGCCTTTCTAACATGATGAGGCCGGATGTAAGTGCAGAGCCTTTCTGACATCATAAGGTTGGATGTAAGTGAAGAGCCTTTCTGACATCATGAGCTCGGATGTAAGTGCAGAGCCTTTATGACAAGATGAGGTCAGATGTGAGTGCTGGGACTTTATGAAATGGTTTTTGGATGTGTTCCTCCCATGGTTAGATGTGAGTGTTGGTCGTTCCTTTCTGACATGGTTCTTGGATGTGTTACTCCCATGGTCAGATGTAAGTGTTGGGTGGGAATTTCTAACATGGTTCATTCCATGGTCAGATATAAGTGTTGAAGATGATGAAGACCTACATGAAGGCTAGGCCTACAACCAACATGAAAAATGGCTGGCTCTGTAGATCTTCCTGTGACGATTAGAATTGAGATAGCACCAGTGATGATCCAGATCAAGTGATGATCTAGACTTGATGATGATCCAGTGATGATCCAGTGATGATTTAGACTTAATGATGATCCAGTGATGATCCAGATCAAGTGATGATCTAGACTTGATGATGATCTAGTGATGATCTAGATAAAGTGATGATCTACACTTAATGATGATCCAGTGATGCTCTAGATCAAGTGATGATACAGACTTGATGATGATCTCATATTTTGGTCGAGTGACTTGATATGAGTATAATAAGGAAATCCCCCTCACTCACTGCATAAACCTGGTTCTGGTAGTTCCAAATCAGATATATCGGGTGAGACTTCATCTACATCGATATATTGGATTTTGTTAATGAACAAGGGATCTGGACTTGGGTCTACTGAAGTTACGCCAACAATAAACAAAGTAGAGAAACATAAGCATGATGTCCTTTGTGCTTGGTTGTTTGAACATCCCAATGCTAGTCAGTAGGAAACATATACTAATAAATCAAGGAAGTGTTTATATGGTTCCCATTAATAATTTTCCTTATTTTTTCCTCATTAGTGTGCTTAAAGACAATGCTTAAGAACAAGATGCACTGGAATATTGAAGGAGCATATTACAGGGAGTGCTTATCTTCGTCATGCATATTTTCATTTGCTTGAGGACAAGCAAATTTTGTGAAGGGAGGAATGGAATGTCCCTCCCAAGTGACATATTAATGTTGTGTGTCCTAATCCCTAGCGGTCATAACCTAGGAGGGGTTATTTTAAAAAAATAATAACCATGCAATGATCCACCTACCAGCTGGCATGGTTGTCAACTTCGACAGGTTCAACATCAACTTCAACAAGTCCAAACCTCGACACAACCTCAACAGGTTTAGCATCTCAAAATGCATCGTCCACCCCAACATATCAACAGGACTACAACATATTGTCTCTATGTCTTCTAGTCGTCGATAACAGTTGAAATTCCGAACCGTTCTAACTTTTTTGTAACTGAACATAATGGGTAGTCACCCAAGCATCTTAGCACTCTATATAAGCATGTAGACTATTGTAATATACAAGAAAGAAATATAGCATAATACAACAATAGAGATTTCTTCAAACTCTTGCATTAGGTATGTGTGTATACTTTATGTCTGTGTAGTGTATTTCCTGCTTTGCTTATTTTAATATGCTTCTGCCTTAACAGTTCCCGATTCTTTCAATCAAATCGTTTTCCTTCGATGTGTGCCTAAGCACTTGGATCATTGGTATTAGAGAGAATTTAGAGCTTAAGTTGTGTAGACACTTCTATCGAAGTTACTTGACTTATGCATGTTCAAGCATGCTTGCAAACTCAACAATCCAAGAAGAAACTACGTTTAACTTTAGAGAAGATGGTCGAAGAAACACACAATAGACATGCAACTAACGAGACAAAGCAACTCATAGAGAAATCACTGCCTCGACAGCAAACCGAAATGTTCACCCAGTTCAATGAGTTTCTCACAGGATTTGCTTCAATATCCGGAGGACCCTCAATGAGAACCAACTCTGACAAAATCATTCCATTCAAAGTGAAAATGAATCTGTACATACCGAATCTTGAATGTAATATTGACATAGAAACTGTATACAATTGGGTACAATAAGTAGAATCCTATTACTCTATGAATCATCTCTCAGAAGATGAAAACATCACCATTACATCCTTAAAGATATCAACCTCTGTACACTGCTACTGGGAGAATCTATCAACAAATATGGAGCGAGAAGGAGACCCCATATACACATGGGACAAATTTTTCAAGTAAACCCGAAAGGGTTTCTACCTACATAAGTACATTGAACAATAGTATAAGAACTGGAAGCAGCTAAGCCAGTGGAAAGACTAGTCCGTGCATAGTTACACTATTGGGTTCTATCGACTCATGGCTAGACTTGGCATCCAAGAAGAAGAGAAATTTCTTCTCCTAAAGTACATTAGCAGATTGTCCCCGTACATTCAGCAAGAGATGGATATTTTTACTATTAGTACGCTTTTGGATGCATTCCACTATGCTATCAATCTTGAAAGCTAAACAAAAAGGAAAACCATGTTTCACGACCAAGCTGATAGGTTGAACATTCAACAAGAAGTCACAACTAACTCTGACAAGTTAAGACACCCTTCTCAGTCGTCTTTGTCAAATCCATACTATCACAAGAAGCACTATCAGAAAGATAAAAGGAAAAATAGAATCCCCCTGCTGGGAAATGGTGTGATTATCATAAGTCATGATGGAATGATACATCTGAATCCAAGGCTTGGAAGACATTTTGGAAAAACTGTTGACATCCGACTTGTCTGACAGAACTTTGGTAGAATCGAATCCAAAAGCATCAACTCTTTTGACATCGACATCGACCACTCTGAGAGCCTCAACTATCGTTAATGAGGAGGAATGAGAGCACCTTTTCCATACATAGATATGGGTTCAAATCAATCCATTACATCTTATTATGGATAATGGTAGCCATAAGAACTTTGTTTCCAAAGATCTCATGAATAAAAGTGGTCTTTTCACGAATCCAAATCCTCAACTTTATAACATCGGTTGGATGAAGGATGGACAAGAACTAAGAATCACTCGACAATACAGGCTCACCTACTTCATTAATCCTTTTGAAGATGGAGTACTCTGTGACATGGAACCGCTTCCATAGCTGATGCCCTGTTTGGGAAACCTTGCTTATGGGATTGACATGGAAGTTATCAGTCACAACCTCAGAAGGTTATTGACAAAGTATGGAACCATTGGTATAACATACCAGAACAACAACCTACATCAATGGTTGTGATGGTATCTACCAAACAAACAAACAAGCTTGTCAGCCATGCTCAAAATTTTGCATTGATCATGATAAATCCTCAACATTCCAGAAATACTGCAGCCATGAGTCCACTCACCAACCAATGCAGCTCCCGACAATAGCATATTGACCATATTCTTGAGGAATACCAAAATGTATTTCAAGAGCCAAATGAAGTACCTCTACATTTCCAGGTAAAACACTCCATTGAACATGGTTCTATTTCTTCATTACCTAATGCATTTGTTTATAAAAGATCCATTACCGAGAATGAAGAGATTCATAGATAGATCCATGATTTGATCAATAAAGGTCACATCTAACCCAACTCCTTTCCTTGTGGAAGTCCAATCATCCTCGTACCAAAGAAATATGGGACTTAGTGCATGTGCATCGACTATTGGGCTCTCAACAAGATTTTAGTAAAGAATAGATGCCCTCTTCCGAGGATAGACAAACTCATCGACTATCTAAAAGGTGCTAATTTCTTTACTAAGATCGACCTCAAGTCGAGATACCATCAAATTCCAATCGATCTCATCGATGCATGGAAAATGAATTTTAAAACCAAGGAATGATTGTTTCAATGATTAGTCATGCCTTTCGACATAACTAATGCACCTACAACCTTCGTGCGTTATATGGAAGACCTTCTATGACCATTCATTGGAAAGTGTGTCATTGTCTACCTCGACAATATCTTGATTTTTAGTCAATCATGGGAAGAACATGTCAGACATCTTCTACAAGTATTTGATACTCTCCAACAACATCAACTCTATTTGAACATGGACAAATTCTCATTTACGATGAACAACATCAAATATTTCGGGTATGTAATTGAATTTGCAGTCATTCACATCGACCTAAATAAAAGGTAGATCCCCAAATATTGGCCCATTCCCTAAGACATTCATGAACTAAGAAGTTTTCTTGGTTTGGAAATTTTTTATTGAAGGTTCATACTCGATTTAAGTCACATAGCCTACTCTTTGAATCAGATGACTAAGGGAAATGGGAAAACTATATTCAATTGGACATCAACACAACAACAAGCTTTTGAGCAGCTCAAACACAAGCTTTGTACTACAACAGTACTTGTGTTACCTGATTTGCACCAACCTTTTGAGAATGAGACAGATGCATTGAACTATTCTTTAGGTGCCTTGATCACTCAGTCTGGTAACCCAGTCACTTTTCATTTTGAAACTTTCAACGACATTGTCAGAAGGTATTCAACGTATGAAAAAGAACTATATGTCATTGTTTAAGCCCTTAAGAAATGGAAACAGTACATCCTTGGGAAGGAAAGAATCATTCTTATTGGCCACAAGCTCTTACATTTCACCCCGTCTCAGTCGAAGTTACGGACAACACGGAAACTCAAGTGGATTAATTACCTGCAACAATTTTAGTTGGTAATTAAGTATCGTAAATGTAAAGCCAACCACCCATTACTCTACTTTATACAATGATGAGTATGCAGGGCTATGACACCACTACTTGACCGCAATTGTAATTGATAGACTATGACTTCTCTGCAATTTATTGACAACTTCAAATAGGCATGTTTTCTACTGTCATCTACTTCCTAAAGATACCTTTTCATACAATATTGGATAGCTTTGTGTACTAACCAGTGAGAATTGACATCAACTCATTTGGGACGTGCACTGCAACAAGATTGTAGGAAACTTTGGAGTAGAAAAAACTCTTGTTATCCTCCAAAAGTATTTTTATTGGCCTTCACTTAAATGTGACGTCAACAACTACATTCAATCATGTGTGGCTTGTGCCATTGCTAAACTGTTGAAATGACTACAAGGATTCTATAAACCTTTGTTGGTTCTTGTTCGACCATGGGAATCTATTTCTATGGACTACTTGTCAGGACATCATACTGCAAAACATCACTATGGCGTGATATTATTAGTAGTCGATAGATTTTCAAAGATGGTTATTCTCATTCCATGCAAGAAGACTATGACAACACAATAGACTGCTTGAATCTTCTTCAAACATGTTTGGAAATATGATGGCCTTCTTACGACCATCATTTCCGATAGAGATTCCAAATTTGTTAGCATCTTTTGGAAGACTCTCTAGCAACAACTCGACACAAGACATTCTTTGTCGATAGCTTTCCATCCTTAGACAAACGAAATTTGTAAATCACTTGGTAGGACAACTGCTTCATAGGTACAAACACAAGCATCGTCAGACATGGGTTTAAATTATCCCATACATACAACACAATTACAATCATGCTCAGCACAACTCTATAGGAAATAGTCTATTCAAAATCTGTTATGGATTTCAACCCTCAACTCCCATCGACTTGATCAGTTCATCGACACAGTTGAACAACACAAACTCCAACAAACGAGAAGTTGAAAAAGCATTGAATTTTTGAGACCAAGTCTACAACATCTAGAAGAAAGCACAAGAAATGTTGCAGTGATCTAATGTAAAATCTAAGGCCCAACATGTTAAGTGACATACTCCTCATTCATTCCATATTGGGGATCAAGTATGGTTACATAATAAGAAGGAACACTTCACTAGTCCATACAGAAAGTTGAAGCCTTTGTGATATGGTACATACAACGTCCTTAATAATACTGGAGAAAACGCTTTCCAACTCGACATTCCTTCATGCTTGGGTTTACATCCAGTGTTTAATGTGGATCTACTTTGACCATACCATGGACCCCTATTGGAACAAAACGACTTGCACATAGCAGAACTCGAAGACATCCATCTAGCTATATAGAAGCTTCTTCCTTACGAAACCATCATGGGATGACGAATATGCCATACAAGGATGAACACAATTTCCTTGTTTCAAGTAACAAAAGTTGGTCAAATCCCAACACAAGGAAATTGGTACTCTACTACTAGACTTACCAGCAAGTTTCCTCATCTGAATGAGTAAACAATGGGGACCATTGTTTCTTAAGGAAGGAGGAATGATCCACCTAGCAGTTGGAATTATTTTTGACTTCAATAGGTTCAGCATCGACTTCTACAAGTACAAACCTTGACACAACCTCAACATGTTTAACATCTCGACATGCATTGTTGACCCCAATAACTCGACAAGACTACGACAAATTTTCTATGTCTTCTAGTTATCGGTAATGGTTGAAATTTTAAACCATTCTAAATTCTTTGTAACTGAACATAATGGGTAGTCACCTAAGTGTCTCAACACTCTATATAAACATGTACACTATTTTAATATACAAGCAAGTAATAGAGAATAATATAACAACAGAGATTGGTTCGAACCCTTGCATTTTGTATGTGTGTATACTTTATGTCTATGTAGTGTATTTACTACTTTGATTATTTTAATATGCTTCTGCCATAATAGTGATAAATTCATTCAATCAAACTATTGTCCTCTAACAGGCACCTGGGCACCTAGATCATGCATATGCAAAAACTAGACTAGGATGCAATTTCTAAATTTTAATTAATAATTATGATGATTTTAATCATTTTTATGGTAAGTAATGCACTAAGTGATAAGGAGGGAACATGACACCAAGTGGACCATGAGTTGTCAACCATAAAATGAAAAATAGAGATAATCAAGAAAAAATACAAAAATAAACCAAGCAAGAAGATAGAAGCCTGCCAAATCAGTCAGAAGAGAAAATCTAGAACAAAGAAGGCAACTACAGAAAAGTTGTCAGAATAAAAAGAAAGAAAATTTTGGAGAGCACAATTTATAAAAGATAAATAGGCAAGTCATAAAGAAAGGCCAAAGGGCACAGTTTCTAAAGCAGTAAAGGCAATTCTATCAAAATCAATAGGGGCCCAGTTTCCAAAAAGATGAAAAGTTATGTCAGGGAAAAAGCAGGAAAGTGGGAAAGTTTCTCCATTTCATTCATGAAGGATCATTTGGAAAGGGAACTGAAACACCTATGGAGATAATTCAACCTTGAAGCCTAATATTTTTATAAAAAAATGATATCAGATCATCATCACAAACTTTGGTCATTTGAATTTTTGAGGGCTTTGTTACTCAATGGTTGAGTGATGTACCTCAACTAGCTTTGGGAGATGTGCCCTTTGGAACTCTTGTTCTTTCTTGTTCATGACATTGTTGTAGCCATTAATGGAGTTTTGTTACAAGTCCTGATGTCTTCTTCATCTAATTTCCATGTCATCTAGTAGATTTTGGAGGCTCCTTTTAGTGATATTCACTAATCTCCCTTCCTCCTCTCCATTCTATGATATTTTGTCAATTTTGAGAGCATTGTAATGGGAATTTTGACCCCAATAATATATATTTCATGTACTGATGTTCAACCTACTATTTAATATAAGTTTCATATTACTTGCATCCTATTTTCATATTTTGGAAGGCTCCATAATTGATTTTATGTAATTTCCTAACTCCATAGCTATTATATGGGGGTTTTGGCTATGAGAGGCCATCTATGAGCTTCCAGTGAGATTCATTTTTACCCTAACTGATCCATTTTGATGTCATTTAATGTCTCTGAAATTTCCATACAATTCAGAATTGGTTTAATTAATTTTCATAAAATATCTTTCACACCCTATCTAGATTTCAATGAAAAATGAGCTAGTTTTCCAATTTGAGTTAATTAGTCGGTATAAATATGTCCATTTTATTTATTTTATGTTATGTAAATTAATTAACATGTAAATGAAGATATTCCAAGGTTAAAACATAAGTTTAGTGTCCCCTTTCCTATGTTTTGAAATCACTAAAATCTAACGTGTTGCATAGTCCCGGTCACTAGTTTTCTTATTGCAACCCTTACAAATATTTATGAATATTCATATATATTACAAACCTGAAAATATTTATGTCAACATCCTACACATATCTTGAGATCCCTCCTAAGTTCCTCTTTGCCATTGGTTGCTTGGAATTAATTGTAAATATTTTAGTTTGCACTGGCTGGAACTCCTAGAAGCTTGATAGTAGAATTCATCCTGGATGATGTTCAAAACCTAAAAGGGCCCAACATATAGGTTCTTAGGAATATTAACATTCAGTATCCTCCTTTTTATTTTCGTTTCACCTGTAAATTACAGTTCATTCCTTCATTTTTACTTGATAAAATTACCCACCTGTCAACTAGTTACTTGAAGCTTTATTGCATAGAGTTAGTGAGCCTGATTTTCTGCCTTAGGTTCATTACACAATCCATCAGTTGGAATGCCAACCCAATTTTTATAATCAAGAGTGTTGCAAACTTTCCAATCTTGGGAGTATTTACTGTAAGTACTGCATTTATTTGGCATCCACACAACCAATGTAAAGTTACATTGTGTGGTTTACCTTACAAATTAATCCTTATAAATTGTATAAATGTGTATGATATAAATCAAGACTTATGTGGCAATAAATTTTCACTTATGCTTGCATATGTAGTACACTACTACTTTCCCAAATAATAAAGGAGGGACATAAAAAAGGGAAATGATCCCATAATAGCCTCTGGTGCAAAAGAGAGAAGTGGTAGAGGTTTAACCTAATTGTTAACGACTATAGGCATAAGACCTTGCCACTAGATAGGTGTTTATCCCTTTTAATTATTATAGCTCCATCTATCACTTCAGTATCAGGTTGCTAACAAAGGAGGATTCATGCAAGATCACACATCTAGCCCTTTAACAACATCACAATTGTGGATGCTACTCAACACTCTGCCACAAGCCATCATAGTCTTACCCTTGGTTATCTCAATCCTTAGGACCTCAAAGGAGTTGGATTCACATGAATTTGGTTGAGGCATATAAGGGACTAAAGAATGAGAAGAAGTGTCATTCCTAGGTGACACACAATTCATTGACCCACCATAAGAGGAGAAACAATAGGAAGTTGCATAAGAAGATGTGATAATTAAATAAGTCCCATCATAAAATCCCCCACTAGTGTTTCTAAATATAAAAGTAATGACTCCATGTTCTTCTGAAAAAGAAAGCAACCAATAAGGACATAACAAGAGAATAACCGCAAGACCTTATGATATCCCTTAGTGATAATTTGGATGGGCGAATGTATTGGTGACAAAATAATAGGAGGAAATCATAGATGAATATTTGTGGTTCACCCCCTTAGCACCTTTTGCCACTCCCTTGGTGCTTTCCACACCATTGCATAGCCCAGGTCGATAAAGTATATAATCCACTAGCCTCATTACATATGTTTGGCTCAGGTTTTGAGTTTGAGTTTCATACCATGCATAAATACTCTATGATGGAGTTGATGTAGCATGGAGGCGGCATAATAGAACCATTGGCGTCCCTCATGTGGCTATCATGGTGGAGGAAGTATGTAAGGGAGATGCAAACTAGACAAAACACATCATAGATTTGCAAAAGATGAACATTCCCTCATGTACCGAGTTGATCATAAACTCAACCATGAATATCTTTGGTGGGTTACACAAAAAAACACACTACATTAAGGGTCAACAAGCCTATAAATCATGATTTATTGAACAATTCAAGAAGGTGGGAAGTGACATGAAAGTTCTAGAGAAATAGATGGAGATGGCCACTGAAAGTAAGAGTTGTTTGAAGAAGTAAGAATAAGAATACACTGCAACACTAGACATAATTAAGTGGCAAGTTGTGGATGTAATCGAATTGAAAGCAAAGGTCAATGAAGTTGTTTCCAAGGAAAGGGAGAAAATATACACATGTTTTGAGGAGATGTTTCCTTGACTTCTTAGGTGTGCAAGATCACCCAACAACACAACAAGATAATCACTAAGGTGACAAAAACCTATTTCCAAATTGAAAATAACAAGAAGGGTTTTTGGGGGTTAGCAACAAAGTTAGAGACAAAAGAGAGGAGGAGAAAAAGTGGGAGGTAGCAATATTAGTATCAGTTGAGGCTAAAGTAGAATGAAAAGATTTAGATATTGTTCTTGTTGTTATTAAGGCCTACACACAAATAGATAAGTATGTTAGCCTTAGGTTTGAGTTTGAATTTCAAACCATGCATAAATATTCCATAATGGAGTTAATGAAGTGTGAAGGAAGCATAACAGAACCATTGACGTCCCTCATGTGGTTATCATGATTGAAAAAGTATGTAAGGGAGATACAATCCAGATGCAACACATCATAGATTTGTGGAATATGGACCTTCCCTCTTGTACTATGTTGATCACGAACTCAACCACGGATATCTTAGGTGTGTTAGGATTATATAATCCTCCCTTGTCCATATATAGTCTAGTTAAATATCTTTCCTAACTTAGGAGTCATTTGGATAAGTTTGGTGTCACTGGTGCCATTTTGGTGCCACGAGTGCCAATCCCTACATTATAGGAGCCAATTTAAGTGCCACCAATAGCCTCCATCAGTTGGCTGTGGTAGGTAGGAAGTTATGCTGAGTCAACCTCCAGTTACAATAAGTTAGATCACTCTCAGTTAGTCTAGCGCCAGTTTTGCATGGCTGCATGGGGAAGTGGCACCTTTTTCCACCTACCTCATCAGTTTAACTGGTTTAACTAGTTTAATTGAATGTAGATTGATTTAGACATCAAGAGTTAGACTAGTGACTCCCTTGGAGTGATTTAGACACACTGAGTTAGCTAGTTAGTCAAGTTTAGTTGGTAGATTTGAATCTTATCCACATAATTCAAACTCTCCTTATTGTAACACCGGTGTATTACTGCTGAGAATAATGAAGATTAATGTTGTAATTAACTAATCAATTCTTATCAATCCGTGATATGTACAATAGTTGGTGGCAAGATATGGTTAGTATTCCCCCTAAGCAGAAAGGTCGCTAGTTCAAATCCCATGGATACCAAAAATCCAACCATGTTAAGGGTTGGTGCAGTCCAGGCCAGGTGCGATCCCCGGGCGATTTTGACGACTTAGATGTCCCTGGTTTGTGGTAACTTAACCAATGGAAAACCTTCTAGTCAAGGGGGTTCTTCCACTTAGCCAACAAAAAACAATTTGATCAATTATTATCAAATTTGTCTTGTTAAGTGTACATTGTTCTTGATATTCCACTGCACAATTCTACCTCATTTTTTCCCTCATTTGTCTGTATATCAATGGTTCAATAATTTAACATGGTATCAAAGCCTTGTTTAGGCTAGGGGCAAAGGCTTTTCCGATCTCCATTGTACACCAAAAGCAGTTGAGTTTCCACATAAATCATGTAATGATAGCCTTGCTCCCTCTGAATTCTATTTAGAGAAGTCTATCTAGGTGTGACAGACTTAGAGAAAGTGTACATGTTGAGGTGGAAAGGCTTGAAATTGACATGATTGTGAATTGAATTGGTTTTTTTGCAATGTTATTTGCAGGTACCTACGTAGCTTCTTAAGGAATTGACTAATTCAACATACAAAAAGATGGATTATTTAGCTCTTGTACCCCGAATCCTTACACCCTTCAACTACTCTGATTGGAGGGAAGATATGCAAGTAGCCTTGTGCAAGATTGGTTTATTTAGGATTACGATGGGAAGAGAAACTAAGCCTTAATAGTATGTTGAGAAGAAAAAAGTTTTGAATCAGCTTAATGAGACTTTCAGCTTCATGTGCACTCATATCTCCTAGGATCTTTTGTTCCATCTTGAGTGACTAAGGACTCCGAAGGAAGCTTGGGAAAAGCTTGAATCTTTGTTTGGAAAACAATATGACCTTCGAGGGAACATATTGGAGAATGAGCTCATTACATTACAACCCATCAGTTTCAAATCTATTCAACAATTCTTTATTAAATACAAGTCACACTTCCTACAATGCAAACAATGTAGATTAGAGAGGAAAGATGAGCAACTTGTGTTGTCATTGTTGAGCAAGCTTGGATCAGAGTACTCACTCTTTGTATCTACATTCCATTCCATAATAGCTTCCATCCCTAATTGGAATATGCCTTCTCTAAATGATTTTGTTGAGTCCTTAATACAAGAGCAAGATAAATTGATTCAAATGGGAATGATTAAAACCTCCAAGAATCAGGCACTCTCAGTGACAGTATCAAACAATGTACAAGCCAGAGGGAAGCACAAAGGGAAGGAGACCAAAAACATTGATTCGAAGCCAAAGGAGAATCATAAATCTTTTGATGGAGCCGCGGGTTCCTGGAAAAAGAAGAAATTTGAGATGACTAGATTTCCATACTGTATGAGAGGCTTTCATCTAGAGAGCTAGAGCATGAAGAAGAAAATTGAGCAGTTGTCAACACTCCTTGAACATAACAATGTTGCTCTTCCACAAAGAGCAAAGAAGTCTGATGATGGACAACTGGCAGAAGATCACGAGAGATGTCATGCCTTGAAGGCATTCATCACTCAGTCAAAATCTTACTTGATTGATTTTGGAGAATCCAACCACGTGGTTTCCTCCAAGGAATCCTTCTCCACTCTCACTCTATCAGGAGGACCTAGTATTCATCTGGGAGATTACTCCAAAATCCCAACTGCTGGGAGAGGTTCTATTAAAATTCAACATGGTGAGTTCAAGAATGTATTCTATGTGCATTGTCTTGTAACAAATCTATTTTTTGTTTATCAGATGACTCATGCAGGCTCTCCCAAGAGAGTGACATTCAAATATGATTCAGTAGAAATCACTAAAAAATATACTGGAAATATCATAGTGAAAGGGTTTGCTAACCATGCCTCCAAGGCATGTGAGTTCTCCCATTTCCCGTCTGCTTCACATCCAACAACTGTATTGACTCATGCCAATAACACCAGCAAGTTGTGGCATGAGAGATTTGGGCATCTCAATTTCAAATATCTCCATCAACTTCACAATGAAAAAATGGTTGAGGGCTTGCCACTCATCCAAACATCAGATGGAGTATGTGTTAGTTGCTTGGTAGGTAAGCATCCAGAGAAGAGGTACGAAGTTTGGAAGGAAACTAGATTTGCCTCTACATTTAATTTGATACACAATGATGTTTTAGGACGAATGCCTAAAACATCAATTAATGGTTCCAGGTATTTCCTTACTTTTATTGATGATTGTTCAAGGTTCTGCTAGGTATAATTCATGAAACATAAATAAGAGGTATTCAAATTTTTTAAAGATTTTAAAGGTTTGATTGAGAATAGTTTCTGGAAGAAGATCAAGTCCATTAGATCAGATAATGGAGGTGAATACATTAAAATATATTTTCAGTAGTATTGTGAATCAGAGGGGATTCGAATGGAAAACTTAGTTCCATACACTTCACAATAGAAAGGTGTGGCTAAGAGGAAAAATAGATCATTAAAGGATATGGCAACCTGTCTTCTCCAAGCCAAGAATTTTCCTCCTTCTCTTTGGGATGAAACTATAAACTTTGCTTCATACATAGAGAATAGAGTGCCTCACAAATCAGTGATTGGGGCCACTCCTTTCGAAGCACTACACGAGCATAAGCCTGATGTCTCTCACTTGAAATTTTTTGGTTCCAAAGCTTGGGCCAGAATACCCATGGACAATAGAAAGGACTTCTAAGCCCAGAGTATCAGATGCATACTGCTGGGATATGTTGAGGATGCAAAAGAATATAAAGTGATGGAACTTACAACTAGGAAGTGCTTCATTGAGCACATTTTTCAGTTTGAAGAAGATCAATTGATTGATGTAACACCCCGGTTTTGACCCCATTTGCATTTAAAATGTATATGATGAAAATATTGTATTTAATCATGGTGCGGAGCTAAAGACAAAATCCCCACCATCGATTTATTGTTTTATGTTTCGGTAATTAAAAATCATTACTGGTGGTATTTCGTGCTAGCGAGGAACATTATGATTTCCTAAGGATAAGGGTGGGGGGGGGGCCAATGGGGAAAAGCCAAATGTCAAAGGGTGAATCCATCAAATTGTCAACTACCAATTTCATCTTTTATGCCCAATCATTTAACTCTATTAGGAAATTGGTTGGGTTAGTTATTGCATGACAATGGGAAAGGTATGGGAGTAAAAAATTCGAATTTGGGGAAACACCCATTTTTGGGAAAACGTTTTTTGAATTTTGGGTCAAGTTAACACCCAAAAATTCATGCCCATTTGGGGGTTCACCCACGTCCTCCATTTCCTCACACAGTGGAAGCTTCGAGAGTTGTTTTCCTTCACATGTTTGTCTGTTATGTTTGTTTTCCCTCATATAGGTAGTCGTTTTCTTCATTTTCCCCAGGATGGGAAATCATGTTTTAGTAATGATCAGTGGTTGGGTTTCCTTCCCCACGATTTTGCTACATTTCCTCATTGCTTTCCAAGATGGAAATATTTTTTGGTAATGCCCAGCGAATTGGAGAGGAGACCATGATTTATGGGTGTTTGCCGAGGCCATTTTTGCCCACGTGAATGTCGTAAACATTCTGGAAATCGAATTTCTGTTAGGGGGTTGTTTTTACCCATTTTTGAAATTTGTTTTGTTTCCAAAACCGATTTTCCTCAAACCCAAAAGTTGTATGGTGTTGTGGGTGCATTTTTTGTTTTGGTGTGAATTGGGTTGGAGTGGAAATGTGGTCTGAACTAGCTTGATAAACCTAGTGTGAGAAGGAACCTCATAGACAGAACTAGGGGGATGGATTTCTTCTTTGCACACCCTCAATAGCACTGGAAGGGAAGGCATAGCCTGAGGGACTGTGTAGTAGAGAAGGGAACGCTTCCTTGTGTTGAGTGTGTAGATGTTTTAGAAGCCAAGATAGATTTGGTGCAGGTGTCTATAGCTCTATGGTTGAGCTCACTAACTTAGTAGTCAGCCTTTCCAGCTCCTTTGTATCCTAATAAAGCCAACCGTGTTGGCTTGGATGAGTTTTGGTGTATCCTTGGCTAGTGTTATTTATTCCTTGTGGGAATCATGCCCAGCTCAGGGGTGGCAGTGCTGCGGAGAGATTGATGAGGACACTAGCCTATGGTTGGGTGGAATGTTGCAGCAACATAGCTAGTTGCAAGATAAGCTTCTTTCAAGATAAGTATTCTTGTCTATCTTAATCTTTGCATTTGTATTTGCTTAATGAAATATGATGAACATGTCTAATGTGTTGAATGGATGAATTGCTTCCGCTGTATAATTGCAATTGTATGTATCTGTGTATGTTTTATTTCAATGCAATTTTATTGTGTGTATGTCATGGGGCTTAGATTGTCTAGATTAGATAGCATAATAGTCACCTTTTCTCTCTGGTAGACGGGGGGGGACGTGACAGTGTGGTATCAGAGGTCATGTTGCAATTTTGGGCCTCCAAGGGCCATGAAGGATCAACCTATGTTCAACAGGAAGAAGCTAACATCAGTAGAAAAATTCTAAAATTTTCTAAGTGTTGGAGAGAATTCTCCCTTGTCAGTTGAGAAAGATGAAGACAAGCTGACAGTGTCGACTGCATTGGCTAAAGGGAGCCAACGAGAAGGAAAAGAGGAAAAAAAATTAGAAAATTTTTCTAAATATGGAATCAGAATTTTTTGGTGTATTTCGCTTAAACGTTGGCTAAGAACATCGAAAGACTTCGGAGATTTGAGCCAACACATGTCGGGTGGAAGTTGAGGTTTGAGTCAATGCATTTCGGTTGAGTCAAGCTGATGGGAAGGAAGAGAAAAATTTTCGAAATTTTTTTCTAAGTGTGGAAAATCAACAAAAACTGAAGAATTTTGTCGATACGTCGGTTGAATTTCATCGACACACATCGAAAAACTTTGGAAGTTTCCACCGAAATGTCAGATGGAAGGGAAAAGGTTTTCTGAAACGGCTCAAAGGATCCAACAAAGAAAACTTGAGAATTTTTCCGCTACGGGGGAAGGTTGCCGATCAGACAAAATGTGAGAATTTTTTCGATGCGCCGGAGGGCTTTTCCGGGTGAAACTTGAGAAGTATTCTGCAATGGCAGGTGGAAGTTGGATTTTTTTTCGACGCGGTGAAAGGATCCATCGAAAGAAACCCTGAAATTTTTCTCACGCAGTGCATGAAAGTCAGAAAGTTTTCTGACGCAGCTGATGGAAGTCAGGAAGTTTCTGCCAATCGAAAGAAAAGTAAAAAAAAATATGCAACAACGGAAGATTCAGCAAGATTTTTCTAGTTGGATGAAAAGGGTGAAGTTTTCTGATATGTGTCGGACAAATTTGGAAAATTTTCCCGACACATAGGAATGAAACCTGATCGAAGGAAAATTGAAAATTTCATCAAAACAGAGATTTTGACAGGTTTTCAGTAGGATCTGTAGGTGCCAAAAATTTGAAAAATGAGAGTATGGTTATGCGCCAGATTGCGCAAAAATGAAAGATTTACAAAAAAAACAAGGGCGCTACCTTCGACCTGCCCCACAAGGGAGAAAGCCCCCTTGACCCCTGTCGTCCTCGTAAGGCAGTCGTTGTTGTGAAAGAAAATTGTATGTTTTGACAAGTTGTCAATGTATGATGTTTCCAATGCAGGTAAGTAATGTATAAATCCTTGTGAATGTTATGCAGCTAATAGTTGTGTTTATTAACACATTTTGCAAAATCATAGACACCTTCAAAGGAAACATTCCAAATAGTCCAATTCGGTAAAGTTGGTTTGACTGAGCCATGAGAACCTACGACATGTATGATGATGCACAAAACCCCAATGAGTATGGGGAAGATGTTATGGGGGAAAATGTCCAAGTTGGAAATGCTTAGACAGAGTCTGATGGGAGGAGATTTCAATATACTCCCCCAAATTTTGCAACTACCATGAGAAGCCTAAGGGTGGAGATGCAAAGTTACAAGGCAGATAATGAAATATTGGTTAAGGCTCAAGAGGAGTAGAATTAGTTGAATGCAGCCATGCTGCAGAGTTTTACAGACATCCAGAGGCGGATGAACTCTAGGGACCAGACAGTAAGACCAGAAGAAAGTAAAAGCACTGCTAGAAGAAGAAAGAGATCTCCTAGTGGATCCTCTGACTCTGAAGGATCCACTGGCGGTTCAAATTCTTCTTCCCATAGGAATAAGAGAAAGAGGCACTACCAGAATCATTCACGCGATGAATTTAAGAAGGCAAGGAAACCTACCTTCAATGGTGAAATAAAGAATGGTCAGGAAGTTGAAGCTTGGCTTCTAGGAATGAGAAAATATTTCCAAGTCCAAGACTATTCAGGAAATATGAAGGCTAGGGTATCCATATTCAATTTTACTGGGAGAGCATCCATATGGTGGGAGCATTTCAGGAGAGTAAAGAAGATCAATGAAAGGAATATTGTGTGGAAGCAATTCCAGAATTATTTCAAGCAGAAGTACCTCTCTGACAGGTACAATGATGATAAGATTAAAGAGTTCCATGAGCTGAGATTGGGACATCAGACCATGGAAGAGCATGAAAATAATTTCTTGGAATGATTGAGGTATGTCAGGTACATCAAAGATGAAAAAGTGAAAATCCAGCGTTTCTTGAGTGGATTGCCTCAGTCTTACAAAGACATAATTGAGTTTTATGAACCTAGAACTCTGGAAGAAGCAATAAGGAAAGCTAAGTATTGCTATGAGCAAAGAAAAGGAAAAATTTATTATCATAAGACATGGAAGGACAAAAAGAATGAGAAGTATGACCAAATGAAGAAAGGTTTCAAAAATTCTAACTTCAAGAATTAGCTGAAGTAGCCATCCCAAGCTAAGAAGCAACCAGCCAGAGTGATGGGAGAAAAGCTGAGAGATCCACAACAAAACAGAGAACCTATCCAATGTTGGAAGTGTGCAGGACCCCACATGCGCAGGAATTGTCCACTTGGGAATGCGAATGCAAGGCCAACTTACAACATTCAAGAAGCAGAAATAGTGGGTCAAGAAGCAAGGGCCATCCCTAGGATTTATGCAGCACTAGGCAGATCACCAGTCAATTGTGGTTGAAGTTATAGGTAATATTGTTGAGCAATCTGTTTCTATTTTAATTGACCCTGGTTCTATTCACAATTACATTACTCCTAGAGTAGTGTGGATTTTTGATTTTAAGAAAGTAAAACATAGCATAATCTTGGTTAGTTCAGCTAGCCACTTGAACTAAGAGAAGAGTTAGTGAAGTGAGAGAGAAATGTCCATTGGTTATGTATGGATTGGTCACTTGTGTAGATTTGAATGTTCTACCACTTGTTTCCTATGATGTTCTCATTGGAATGGATTGGTTAGAAGCTCATAGGGTAAAGCTTGACTATTATAATAATAATTTTGAATGCATGGATGAAGAAGGGAACCCAAGAGTTGTAAGAGGCATTCCAAAGGTGATCTTTGTGAGGCAGATTTTAGCAATGTAGTTGAAGAAGTTCTGTAGGAAAGGTTGCTAGTTGTATGTAGCTCATATTTTGGAGGAAACAAAGAATGAAACTCCTAGGTTGGAGGACTTTCATGTGCTGCAGGAATTCAGCGATGTGCCTCCTAATGAGATTCCAAGGCTTCCTTTAAAGAGAGACACTTATTTCACAATTGAACTTGTTCTAGGAGCAGCATCAGTGTCCAAGACACTCTACAAAATGAGTACACCAGAATTGCTAGAGTTGAATATGCACCTGCAAGAGCACCAGTTTTGTTTATGAAGAAGAAAGATGGTACACTCAGGTTGTGTATTGATTACAAATAGTTGAACTAATCTGGATTTATGCAGGAGCCGAACAGAATACACAAATAACCATAGAAACAAATATGCAGTGAAAATAACACTTCATTTCATTAATCAATAATTGAAACTTCTTTACATACAGAATGGAAATAAACTAGCTAGAGTGCTGGTAGATTATCTCTGAGAAGAGATGTGGCGGCTACATGCCTCTGGACTCTGTGTTACAATGAGGCTCGAAGGCCTATATATTATTGAGAAACAATGGAAACCCTACACATCCAAAAACCTAACCCTAGGAGGTGAAACGCCTTAATGTGGGCCCCATTGGGTAACTTGGTACATCAATTTCCCGAGGTCGTAAATTTAGTATACTACCTCCGTTTGACGTGTATGATATATTGTTAGAAAGATATGTTTAAGGAATACATCCTTAAATAGTATATATTGAGTCCAAAATAGACTCATATTTGGCTGACCATTCAATGCCAAAAAAACATCGTTTAGGGCCTCAAAACGACTCCGAAAGTTTAGGACCCGAAAACTGCCAAAAATAGTAAATTGTGCTACAATTAAGGAAACTAGAAAACTGAAAGAAACAAGGGTGGGGTCCAAGAGGAATAGGTTGGTCGCCACCAATATCCTCCTGGATCATTCCTGCCCCCTTAGGAATCAATGGTCCCCATTACGTTGAGTTCCTCCATGAGATGAGGAAACTTCTGTTGAAGTTGGTCCCTGGTGAGCCACTTTCGCTGGTGAACGAGTTGGCATGCTTTGACAACTCGATATAGCTGGATCTTCTGCTGGCGGGTGTTCTTGATCTGTGTGTCCATATTCTGATCAGCGGTGGCTTGTTCCATGCAGTCGGAGTTTAACTCTGTTGGTGTGAGTTGTTCTGCCACGTCTGATGTGTCCAGTAGAGGTGGAAAGTAGGGCAGAAGGCGGTCCACATTGAACACTGGGTGCAGACCAAGGAATGGTGGAATATTGAGCTCAAAGGCATTGTCCCCGATAGCCTTGGTGATGGTGTATGGCCCATATCGGAGTGGGAGAATCTTGCGGTGGGGTCTAGCAAGGCGCTCCTTCTGCAAATGTAGCCACACTTTGTTTCCCACCTAGAAGTTGTGTTGCACTCGATGTTGATCATGTCCCTGCTTGTAATTAGCATTGGATCTATCCAATATGTCATGAACCTATTGGAGAATGTGTTGAATGTGCTCAATGAAGCTATTTTCCTTGGAAACTTCAGACTGGATATGAGCTGAATCAACTTGAGTAGCTGCAAATGGCATGGCTACGTCAATGGGACATAGTGGCTGGAATCCCAAGCCCACCTAAAAGGGGCTGTGGTTGATTGAGCTGTGGAGTTCCCGGTTATAGTTGTGTTGTACATAGGGGAGGCTCTCATCCCATGTGCATGTATTCTTTCATTTGTACATGTGCAAAATGTGTACGATCATCCTGTTGACAACCTCTATCTGGCCATCAGTCTGGGGATGGAAAGATATGGAGTTTGTGAGCTTGGTGTCTAGAATTGACCATAGGATAGACCAGAATGTACTAAGGAACTTGCTATCTTGGTCTGAGATTATAGACTGTGGGATCCCAAAGTGTACCCACACTCGTTCAAAGAAGAGTTTAGAAGTGGTTTCTGTTGTGATATTCTTCTTACAGGCCGCAATTATGGCCATCTTTGAGAATCTATCAATGACCACAAACACACAGCCCTTGCCGTGCTTAGTAAAAGGAAGGCCTGACATGTAATCCATGGATATGGATTCCCAAGGTCGACTAGGGGTAGGTAATAGAGTATAGAGGCCTTGCTTCTTGATGGATGGTTTGGCAATGGCGCAGGCAGTGCAGGATCAGATGTACTTCCCTGCGTCCTATTGAAGGTTTGGCTAATAGAAATACTTCTATAGTACTGCCACTATTTTCTCGACCCCAAAATGCCCAGCGACCCGACTATAGTGTGCTTCCCAAATCATCTTGGCAAGCTCGCTTGAAGGAACACAAAGGTGTCCGATGTGACACAGTAGTACATCCTGGAGGTGAAATTTTTCAACTTGGTTTCCCTCCAAGAGCATCTGGTATGTGTGTCTGAATTCTAGATCACTCTTCTAGAGAAGTGGCCAGTCAAAATTCTGGTGCCCAGAAGAGTTGAGAACGGTCGTTATCGCCACGATCGATGGTTGGCTGAGGTGGTCTACAACATTATTGGTGCTTCCCTTCTTGTACTTGATGTTCAAATGAAACTGTTGTAGATATGTGGACCACTTCTAATGGAAATCATTATGTTACTTCCCTTGTGTCTGCATGAACTACAGGGGTCATTCGTCTGTGTGGATGATCATTTCCTTCCCCAAAATGTAATGATTCCATTATCGGCATGCCTGTATAATGGAATACATCTCTTTTTCATAAGTGGGATATTTGTGTACAGTGTCGGACAGTGTCTCACTGTGATATGCCACTGAATGCCCTTGTTGAGTAAGGACTGCCCCAATAGCATAATTAGAGGCATCTATCTCGATCTCAAATGGTTGTTGCAAGTCTGGTAATGTGAGCACTAGGGCACAGCATAGGCGATGTTTCAATTCTACAAATGCCTTCTGTTGAGTTTCTGACCAAAATAATTTTTCTTTCGCTCCTCCCTTGGTGACTTGACTCAAGGGCCAAGTGATATGAGAGAATCCCAACACGAACCTGTAGTAGAAATTGGCAAGGCCTAGAAAGCTGCGAAGCTCTATTAGAGTAGTTGGGGCTGGTCAATCCTGAATGACTTAGATCTTGGTTGGATCCACATGTACCCCACAGTCATCAATAATGTATCCCAGATACTAAACCTGGGTCATGCCAAAAGTGCACTTGTCCAAATTGGCACACAACTTGTGTTTCCACAATGTTTGGAGGACCTGTCGGATGTAGTGGAGGTGCTCTTCCCAAGTCTGGCTGAAGATCAGGATGTCATCCATTTACACTACTACAAATGAGTTGGTGAATGGCCACAAGATGTCGTCCATCAGTCTCATGAAGGTTGCAGGAGCATTCGTCAGCCCGAAAGGCATGACCAACCATTAGAAAAGGCCCTCCTTGGATTTGAAGGCAGTCTTCCACACATCGTTCGGTTCGATTGGTACCTGGTGATACCCAGACTTTAAGTCAATCTTGCTAAAATATTTCTCCCCTTTAAGCTGGTCTAGGAGGTCATCAATCTGTGGGATCGGGTACGTATTCTGGACAGTGATCTTGATCAGCGCTCGATAGTCAATACAGAGTCTCCAAGTCCCATCCTTCTTCTATACCAACATGATTGGGATCCCACAAGGCAATGAACTTGGCCAGATGTTACCCTTCTGCAGTAGCTCCTGAATTTGCCTCTTGATTTCATCATTCTCTAGAATAGAATGGCAATAGATCGGTCCATTGGGAAGTAGCGCACCTAGGGTTAGATCGATGGGGTGCTTGACCTGACAGTGGAGAGGCACCCCGGTGGGTGAGGTGAATATGTCCTGGTACTCCTCCATGACCTTGTCCATTTGTTTTTGTCATGCGGAGGGGCCCTGTCTGGAGGTTGTGGAAATGATGTTCTTCTTGCCCTGAGGGCGGATCATCAAGAAAACAAACTTTCCGATTTTGGGAATGAGCTTACTGCGTTGTTTGGTAGTAACCAAAGAAATAGCGGTAGGGGGTGGTACCTCTGGTATTCTGTACAAATTATTTCCCAATGTAATAATAACAGCGTGAGGCCGGGACTCATACACAGCATGTTGCTTCCATAAGTATGGTTGAACTAATAATACATCACAAACATCAAGAGGAGAAATATCACATAATGCCTCATTGGTGACGGGCTTGATGCTGTAGGGAAGTTGGGACTGCTGGCTGATGTGGAGATCTTGTCCTTGGTGAAGCCACCCGATGGTGTACGGCCATGGGTGTGTTGTGGTCGAAAAGCCCAACTGATTCATGACCTCTACTGAAATCACGTTCTTTTGGCTCCCACTATCAACAATGAACTATAGCGGGGAACCCTTTACCCACATCTGGGAGTGGAAAAGATGCTCCTCCTCCTTTGAATATTTTGGTTCTTCCTTTTGGATCTTCATGGTGGCAACGATAGCATTGGGCTCTGCATCAATAATATTCTTTCATCTATCATTCTCCTTCTTGGGTTCTGATTTAGTGTCAGAGTATGCATCTGATTCAGAAGCCTTTATCTCAGCCACTAGTGACTACTTAGCCTGACACTCACTTGTGTTGTGAGTGGGGCTCTTATGGAACTCGCACCACTTTCCCGCTTCCTTCTTCGTCTTTGCAGTGTTTCTCTTTGCTTGCGGCTTTGGCAATTTTTCTTGAGTCGCCATGCCTTGGTTGTGTCCTTGGTTCTACGGTTTGGGGGCACCTTTCCCTTGCTTTTGATTTTGCAGATCCAAAGTCTCGCTTTTTCTATTTGAATTTTTGCTCAATTTTAGCAGCGTACCAATATGTCGTACCAAGCGAGGAGATGTTGAGGAACTCCATTTCCTCCTAAATGTATCTGTGCAGACAATTGTGGTACTTTAGCATCAAATGTTTCTCTGAATATTTGATACCCAACTTGGTGCGCAGGGTATGGAATAGATTCGTCAGCTCATGCACATCTTGATCTCTTTGCTACCACAACGTAGTCCATTAGATGTACTTGTCCTCATAGCTCCCCACCAGATAATATTGTCCCTTTATGGAATATTAGAAATAATTCCAAGTGGGTACGACCAAGAACAGAGAGGGTTCCTCCTCATCCTTTCTCTCATAGTAGGATTCCCACCAGTCCTTGACATGGGGGGCATCTTTGAGTAGAGAAAAAGTAATATTTTCTCGATCAAAAAAGTCATGAGCCGAGAAATATCATTCTAATAGATTCAACCATTTATCTATGACATCTACATCTATTCGACCATCAAAATATGGGAATGTCAAAGTTGATTTGTACCTTAAAAGGGGTTGTACCTCTAGAGTGGCTGCTAGATGCAGATGCACCACCAGTGGGAAGTCATTGAAGGATCTGGGCGAAGTTATCCATCATCGTGTTCCTTTGTTTTTCAAGGGCCTCCTCCAGCAACATTTTGATAGGATATTCTGTGCCCTCATCTTTATTTTTGTCCCCCATGGGTGGACATCAGGATTTGCAAGGCTGATCTTGCAAAGGTTCAACCAGATCGAGCCCTAACTCTTTATACCCTGCCCTCATTGGGGACATGCAAAGAAGGATGAGGAAAGAGCAAACTGCTCTAATACCACTAATACAGATTTATGCAGGAGCACAACAAAATACACAAATAACCATAGCAACAAATATGCAGCAGAAATAACACTTCATTTCATTAATCAATAACTGAAACTTGTTTACATAAAGAATGGAAATAAACTAGCTAGAGTGCTGGTAGCTTATCTCTGAGAAGAGATGTGGCAGCTGCATGCCTTCGAACTCTATTCTACAATGAGGTTTGAAGGCCTATATATTATTGAGAAATAATGGAAACCCTACGCATCCAAAAACCTAACCCTAGGAGGTGAAACGCCTTAATGTGGGCCCCGTTGGGTAACTTGGTACATCAATTTCCCGGGGTCATAACTTTAGCATACTACCTCCGTTTGACATGCATGATATATCGTTAGAAATATATATTTAAGGAATACATCCATAATTACCAAGTATTGAGTCCAAAATGGACTCATATTTTCCCGACCATTCGATGCCAAAAAAACGTCATTTAACGCCTCAAAACGGATCCAGAAGTTTATGACCCGAAAACTGCCAAAAATAGTGAATTGTGCTACAATTAAGGAAACTGAAAAAATAAAAGAAACAGTGGTGGGGGTCCAAGAGGAATAGGTGGGTGGCCACCAATATCCTCCTGGATCATTCCTTCCCCCTTAGGAAGCAATGGTCCCGATTATGTTGAGTTACTCCATGAGATGAGGAAACTTCTGTTGAACTTGGTCCCTAGCGATCCACTTTCCCTCGTGAAGGAGTTGGCCTGCTTTGACAACTCGATATAGCTGGATCTTCTGCTGGCAGGTGTTCTTGATTTGTGTGTCAATAATCCGATCAGTGGTGGCTTATTCCATGCAGTGGGAGTTTAACTCTATTGGTGTGAGTTGTTCTGACACGTCTGATGTGTCCAGTAGAGGTGGAAAGTAGGGCCAAAGGCGGTCCACATTGAAGACTGGGTGCATACCAAGGAATGGTGGAATACTAAGCTCGAAGGCATTGTCCCCAACAGCCTTGGTGATGGTGTATGGCACATATCGGAGTGGGTGAATCTTGCCGTGGCGTCCAGCGAGGCACTCCTTCTACAAATGTAGCCACACTTTGTCGCCACCTGGAAGTTGTGTTGCACTCGATGTTGATCATGTCGCTACTTGTACTTAGCACTGGATCTGTCCAATATGTCATGAACCTGTTGGTGAATGTGCTGAATGCACTCAATGAAGTTGTTTGCCTTGGAAACTTCAGACTGGATATGAGCTGAATCAACCTGAGTAGCTACAAATGGCATGGCTACATCAATGGGACATAGTGGATGGAATCCCAAGACCACCTGAAAGGGGTTGTGGTTGGTTGAGCTATGGAGGCCCCGGTTATAGCTGTGTTATACATAGGGGAGGCTCTCATCCCATGTGCATGGATGCTTTGAGTTGTACATGAGAAAAATGTGTACGATCATCCTGTTGACGACCTCTGTCTGGCCATCAGTATCGGGATGGAAATCTATGGACTTTGTGAGCTTGGTGTCTAGAATTGACCATAGGCTAGACCAAAATGTACTAAGGAACTTACTGTCCCAATCTAATATTATAGACTGTGGGATCCCAAAGTGTACTCACACTCATTCAAAGAAGAGTTTAGAAGTGGCTTCTGCTGTGATATTCTTCTTGCAGGCTGCCATTATGACCATTTTTGAGAATCTGTCAACGACCACAAACACACAGTCATTACTGTGCTTAGTAGAAGGAAGGCCTGACATGTAATCCATGGAGATGGATTCCCAAGATCGACTAGGGGTAGGAAACGAAGTATAGAGGCCTTGCTTCTTGATTGATGGTTTGGCAATGGCGCAGGGAGTGCAGGATCGGATGTACTTCCCGATGTCATGTCGAAGGTTTGGCCAATAGAAATACTTCTACAGTATTGCCACTTTTTTCTCGACCTTGAAATGCCCAATGACCCGACTGTAGTGCGCTTCCCAAATCATCTTGGCACGCTCGCTTGAAGGAACACAAAGGTGTCCCATGTGACATAGTAGTACATCCTGGAGGTGAAATTTTGGAACTTGGTTTCCCTCCAAGAGCGTCTGGTATGTGTGGCTGAATTCTGGATCACTCTTGTAGAGAAGCGGCCAATTAGAAGTCTCATGCCCATAAGAGTTGAGCACGGTCATTATTGTCACGATCGGTGGTCGGCTGAGGCAGTCTACAACATTATTGGTGCTTCCCTTCTTATACTTGATGTTAAAATGAAAGTGTTGTAGATATGTGGACCACTTCTGATGGCAATCGTTCTGTAACTTCCCTTGTGTCTACATGAACTACAGGGGTCGGTGGTATGTGTGGATGATCGTTTCCTTCCTGAAAATGTAATGATTCCATTGTCGGTAAGCCTGTACAATGGAATACATCTCTTTTTCATAAGTGGGATATTTGCGTACAGTGTCAGATAGTGTCTCAGTGTGATGTGCCACTGGATTCCCTTGTTGAGTAAGGACTGCCCCAATAGCATAGTCAGAGGCATCTGTCTCGATCTCAAATGGTTGTTGTAGGTTTGGTAATGTGAGCACTGGGCACAGCATAGGCGATGTTTCAATTATGCAAACGCCTTCTGTTGAGCTTTTGACCAAAAGAATTTTGCTTTCGCTCCTCCCTTGGTGACTTGACTCAAGGGCCAAGTGATATGAGAGAATCCCAACACGAGCCTGCGATAGAAATTGGCAAGGCCCAGAAAGATGCAAAGCTCTGTTAGAGTAGTTGGGGCTGGCCAATCCCGAATGACTTGGATCTTGGTTGGATCCACATGTACCCCAAATTCATCAATAATGTATCCCAGATACTGAACCTGGATCATGCCAAAAGTGCACTTGTCCAAATTGGCACACAACTTGTGTTGCCGCAATGTTTGGAGGACCTGTCGAATGTGGTGGAGGTGATCTTCCCAAGTATGGCTGAAGATCAAGATGTCATCCAAGTACACTAATACAAATGAGTTGGTGAATGGCCGCAAGATGTCGTCCATCAGTCTCATGAAGGTTGGAGGAGCATTCTTCAGCCCGAAAGGCATGACCAACCATTCAAAAAATCCCTCCTTGTCTTTGAAGGCAGTCTTCCACACATCGGTCGGCTCAATTGGCACCTGGTGATACCTGGCATTTAAGTCGATCTTGCTAAAATATTTTTCCCCTATAAGCTGGTCTAGGAGGTCATCAATATGTGGGATCGGGTACCTATTCCGGATAGTGATCTTGTCCAGCACCCGATAGTCAATACCGAGTCTCCAAGTCCCGTCCTTCTTTTGTAACAACACAATCGGGCTCCCACGGGGCAATGAACTTGGCCGGATATGACCCTTCTGCAGTAGCTCCTGAATTTGCCTCTTGATTTCATCATTCTCTAGAATAGAACGATGATAGATCGGTCCATTGGGCAATGGTGCACCTGGGGTCAGATCGATGGCATGCTTGACCTGACAGTGGAGAGGCACCCCAGTGGGTGAGGTGAATATGTCCCGGTACTCCTCCACGACCTTGTCCATTTGTTGTTGTCGTGCAGAGGGGCCCTATCTGGAGGTTGTGGAAATGATCTTCTTCTTTCCCTGAGGGCGAATCATCAATAAAACAAACTTCCCAGTTTTGGAAATGAGCTTACTGCATTGTTTGGCAGTAACTAAAGAGATAGCGGCAGGGGGTGGTACCTCTAGTATTTTGTACAAATGATTTCCCAATGTAATAATAAGAGCGCGAGGTCGGGACTCATACATAGCATGTCGCTTCCATAAGTATGGTTGACCTAATAATACATCACAAACATCAAGAGGAGCAATATCACATAATACCTTATCGGTGACGAGCTTGTGCTGTAGGGAAGTTGGCACTATTAGCTGAAGTGGGGATCTCATCCTTGGTGAAGCCACCCAATGGTGTACGACTGCGAGTGTGCTGTGGTTGGAAAACCCAACCGCTTCACGACCTCTGCTAAAATCAAGTTCTTTTGGCTGCCACTGTCGACAATGAACTGTAGCGGGGAACCCTTTACCCACATCTAGGAGTAGAAAAGATGCTCCTCCTCCTTTGAATCTTCTGGTTCTTCATTTTGGATATTCATGGTAGCAATGGTAGCATTGGGCTCTACATTGATAATATTCTTCCCTTTGTCATTCCCCTTCTCGGGTTCTGATTGAGTGTCAGAGTATGCATCTGATTCAAAAGCCTTTATCTCGGCCACTCATGACTACTTAGCTCAACACTCACTTGTGTTGTGAGTGGGGCTCTTATGGAACTCGTACCACTGTCCTTCTTCCTTCTTCGGCTTTGCAGTGTTGCTCTTTGCTTGCGGCTTTGGTAAGTTTTCTTGAGTCGCCATGCCTTGGCTATGTCCTTGGTTCTGTAGTTTGGGGGCACCTTTCCCTTGCTTCTGATTCGCAGATCCAAAGTCTCGCTTTTTCTATTTGAATTTTTGCTCAATTTTGGCAGCGTACCAATATGTCGTACTAAGCGAGGAGATGTTAAGGAACTCCATTTCCTCCTGAATGTATCTATGCAGACAACTACAATAATTCAGCATCAAATTTTTCTGTGAATCTTTGATACCCAATTTGGTGCGCAGGGTATGGAATAGATTCGTTAGCTCATGCACATCTTGATCTGTTTGTTGCCGCAGTGTAGTCCATTGGATGTACTTGTCCTCATGGCTCCCCACCGGATAATATTGTCACTTTATGGAATCTCAGAAAGAATTCCAAGTGGTTATGGCCAAGAACAGAGAGGGTTCCTCCTCATCCTTTCTCTCACAGTAGGTTTCCCACCAGTCCTTGACATGGGGGCCGGATTGGAGTAGAGAAAAACTAATCTTTTCCCGGTCAGAAAAGTCATGAACCGAGAAATATCCTTCTAATAGATTCAACCATTTATATACGGTGTCTGCATCTACTCGACCATAAAATATGGGAATGTCGAAGTTTACTTGTACCTTAAAAGGGGTTGTACCTCCAGAGTGGCTGCTAGATGCAGATGCGCCGTCAGTGGGAAGTCATTGAAGGATCTGGGCAAAGTTATCCATCATTGCGTTCCTTTGTTTTTCAAGGGCCTCCTCGAGCAACATTTTGATAGGATATTCTATGCCCTCGTCTTTTTTTTTGTCCCCCATGGGTGGCCATCGAGATTTGTGAGGTTGATCTTGCAAAGGTTCAACCAGATCGAGCCCTAACTCTCTATACCCTGCCCTCATTGGGGACATGCAAAGAAGGATTGAGAAAGAGCAAACTGCTCTGATACCACTAATCCGGATTTATGTAGGAATGCAATAGAATACACAAATAACCATAGAAACAAATATGCAGTGGAAATAACACTTCATTTCATTAATCAATAACTGAAACTTGTTTACATACAGAATGGAAATAAACTAGCTAGAGTGTTGGTAGCTTATCTCTGAGAAGAGATGTGGTGGATACATGCCTATAAACTCTGTGTTATAATGAAGCTCGAAGGCCTATATATTATTGAGAAACAACGAAAACCCTACACATCCAAAAACCTAACCCTAGGAGGTGAAATTCCTTAATGTGGGCACCGTTGGGTAACTTGGTACATCAATTTCTCAGGGTCGTAACTTTAGCATACTACCTCCGTTTGACGCACATGATATATTGTTAAAAAGATCTATTTAAGGACTACATCCCAAATAACAAACATTGAGGCCAAAATGGACTCATATTTTCTCGACCATTCGATGCCAAAAAAACGTCGTTTAGGGCCTTAAAACTACTCCGGAAGTTTAGGACCCGAAAACTGTCAAAAATAGTAAATTATGCTACAATTAAGGAAACTGGGAAACTAAAAGAAACAATGGTGGGGGGGCAAGAGGAATAGGTGGGTGGCCACCAATATCCTCCTGGATCATGAACAAAGTTACTATGAAGAATAAACACCCGTTGCCTGGGATTGATGACCTCTTTGATCAAATGAGAGGAGCAAAGGTATTTTCCAAGATTAGCTTGAGGTCTGGTTACCATCAAGTGAGAATCAAGGATGAAGACATTCATAAGACAGCCTTCAGAACAAGGTATGGACATTATGAGTTTATAGTGGTACCATTTGGTCTCACAAATACACCAGTTACATTTATGTACCCTATGAATAGTGTCTTCAATAGGTATTTGGACAAGTTTGTTCTTGTTTTCCTTGATGACATTCTTGTTTATTCTAAGAATGAGGAAGAGCATGAAGAACATTTGAGATTGACATTACAATTGCTCAGGGAGCATAAGCTGTATGCAAAGTTGAGCAAGTGTGACTTCTATAAAGATAGGATTCATTATTTGGGTCACATTATCTCAGATGAGGGAATATATGTAGACCCAGAGAAGATTGAGGCCATTATGAATTGGCCTACTCCAAGAAATGTAACAGATGTAAGATCTTTTATGGGACTCGCAGGATACTATAGGAGATTCATTGAACGATTCTTCAAGGTTGCACATCCAGTCACTTCTTTGCAAAAGAAGGGAATAAAGTTTGAATGGACACCGAGGTGTGAATAAAGCTTCTAGTAGTTGAAGAATCTTCTCACAAGTGCACCAGTCTTAAAGATTGCAGACCCAAAAAAATATTTTGTGGTGTGTGCTGATGCATGCGATTAAGGGCTTGGAGGAGTCCTTATGCAATACAACCATGTGATATGTTATGAGTCAAGAAAGTTGAAGGCACATGAGAATAACTATGCCACTCATGATCTATAGCTTGCAACCATAGTACATGCTCTCAAGATGTGGAGGCATTACTTGGTGGGCATAAGATTTGAGCTAAGGATAGACCATTGTGGTATGAAGTACTTGTTTGATTAGCCAATGTTAAATGCTAGGAAATCTAGATGGTTGGAGTTTCTATGTGAGTTTGATTTTGAAATCAAACACAAAAGGAAAAGATAGTAAGGTAGCTGATGCACTCAGCAGAAAGGTGCAGAAAATGCATGTAGCATCTCTTACTATTTTCTAGTCAGATTTAAGACAACTGATTGTTAGTCATACTATTGGAGATGAATTGTATGAGCAGGTAAAAGACAAACTGCAGCAGCAAAGTCTTGAGAAGAGGTATGGGGGATATAAATTGGAAGAAGATGGAATTCTTACTTATACAAACAAAATCTATATTCCAAACGTAGCAGATTTGAGGAGATTTATTATGGATGAGATCCATGAAGCTGCATATTTTGGTCACCCAAGATATCAGAAGAAAATTGCTACAGCCAGAAAGCAATAATCCTGACCATGAATGAAAAAGGACATGGCTGAATACATTTCAAGGTGCATGAAATGTCAGCAGGTGAAGGTTGAGCATCAACACCCAATAGGTTTGTTGCAGCCTTTTCCAGTTCTAGAATGGAAATGGGAAGTTATTTCCAGGGATTTTATTACAAGATCATCGATGACCTGGAGACAACATGATTCCATCAGGGTTGTGGTAGACAAGTCGAAAAAGGAAACACATTTCATACCGATTAATTCCACTCATAAGATTGATGACATTGCAAAAATATTCATGAGGGAGATTTTCAAATTGCATGGATTGCCTAAGGCAATAGTCTTTGACAGAGATGTCAAGTTCACTTCTAATTTCTAGAAGGGCTTTTTTGCGGACTTGGGTACAAAGATGGACTTCAACACTACCTACCATCCTTAGACTGATGGGAAGACAAAGAGAGTGAATCAAGTGCTTGAAGACATGCTTCGCATGTATGTGATGGACAAACCAACCAAGTGGGAAGATTATTTACACTTTGTGGAATTTGCATATAACAATGGAAAACAAGCATCCTTGGGGATGAGTCCGTATGAATCTTTGTATCGAAGAAGGTGTAGTACACCAATAACTTGGGATAATCTAGTGAACATGATTGTGCTTGGTCTAGAATTGTTCAAGGAGATGGAGTAGGATGTTGTAAAGATTAGGCAGAATTTGAAAGAATCCTGGGACAGATAGAAAAGCCATGCAGATAAGCATAGGGCGAATAGAGATTTTAGTTTTGGGGATCATGTTTACCTCATAGTTAGGGCAAAGAAGAGTTCCTTGAAGCTTGGAAGTTGTGACATGATGTCACCTAGATATTGTGGGCTGTTTGAAGCCCTTGAAAGGATAAGACCAATTGCATGTAGACTTGCATTACCTATTAGCACTAGAGCTCATAATGTTTTTCATGTTTCTTTGCTTAATATGTGATAAATTGGGATGTGATTAAGGTGGAACCTGAGAGAGAGTTCCAATTCGATCCAATGTACATCCTCAACTGGAAGGTCACAATGCTCCAAAAACGAGCCATAGGGCAGGTAAAGGTGCAATGGGAGCACTAAAGTCCTAAAGAGGCTACGTGGGAGATGGAGAATGCCATGTGATTGACACATCCATTTTTTTTCAATTTTATGGAGCAGTGAGGGCGATACCAATGTAGCATTTTGTTCAATTTTGTAAAGTACTGAAGACAATGCTATTAAAGGGGGAGGGGAATGTAACACCCCAGTTTTGACCCCATTTTCTTAAAAAATGTATATGATGAAAATATTGTATTTAATCGTGGTGCTTAGCTAAAGTAAAAGGCCCCACCATCGATTTAACATTTTATGTTTCTACGATTAAAAATCGTTACCAATGGTATTTCGTGCTAGATAGGCACATTACAATTGTGGACATCATGTAAATATGCACTTTAATTAAATGCCCACAACCAACTATATCAATGCAACATTAAAAGAGATGAGACATGATTTCCTAAAGATAAGGGGGGGATATTCAAACCTTTGGGCTAATGGGTAAAAGCCAAATGTCAAAGGGAGAACCCATCAAACTGTCAAATACCCATTTTGTCTTTTATACCCAATCATTTAATTCTGCCATAAATTGGTTGGGTTAGTTATTGCATGAGAATGGGCAAGGTATGGGAGTCAGAAATTCGAATTTGGGAAAACGTTTTTTGACTTTTGGGGCAAGTTAACACCCAAAAATGCATGCCCATCTGGGGGTTCACCCATGTCCTCCATTTCCTCACGAAGTGGAAACTTGGAGAGTTGTTTTCCTTCACATTTTTGTCTTCTGTGTGTGTTTTACCTCATGTGGGCAATCATTTTCTTCATTTTCCCCAGGTTGGGAAATTTTTTTTTGGTAATGAACAATGGTTGGGTTGCCTTCACCACTATTTTGTTGCATTTCTTCATTGTTTTCCAAGATGGAAATCATTTTTTGGTAATGCCCAGCGAATTGGAGAGGAGACCATGATTTTTAGGTGTTTGCTGAGGTCATTTTTGCCCACGTGAATTCCATAAACGTTCTGGAAATTGAATTGTTGTTAGGGGGCTGTTTTTACCCATTTTAGAAATTCGTTTTGTTGTCAAAATGGATTTTTCTCAAACCTAGAAGTTGTATGGTGATGTGGGTGCATATTTTGTTTTGGTATGAACTGGGTTGGAGTGGAAAGGTGGTCTGAACTAACTCGATAGAAATGCAGACTCTTTGTTCACATTGAGTTCAATAAAACCGTGCTACTGTCCACACTGTCAAAAACTAATTAAACTTATTAACACGATTAATAGCAGCAGCAGGCCAATTAATGCAACCTCAGCAGTAAGCATGGTGTCTATTAGATCGTAAGCATTTTGAGAACCAATCGATACCATTTCTTCTGCTGAAATCACATTAATTGACCTACAACACACTAAATAATTCTAGCGGTTAAACTTAGGATAACACAATCTAAGTTTTGAAAAATTGTTGCAAACAAATGAATCAAACATAAAACTGTAAGTTGGGTTGTCTCCACTCAAGTGAGGTCACATCAGAAGAAGCTTTCAATGCCTTTTACACCTATTCAAGAAAGGAAAGTGTTCGTAGCCGATAACACATTTATACATATAGATTGCAGCCTATTGGAGAGTGGAATTCACTATCATCTTGTTTATCCCCATCTTTGTAGTTGCTTATTCTCCTTATTCAAATAGTCTCAGATTCATTCCTTCTTGTTATTCTGATTTCTTCCAGTATTTGTTTGTGATAACTTGAAGATTGTTGTTATTCTGATTTCCACCCATTCTTGTTTCTGGAAACTCGAAGATTGTCATTAAAAGGCCCAACAACTATTTCTGTTTAAAATAATGGGCAAGCGCAAAAAAAGGGGTGATAATATTACTGGCTTATCTGTAACTACACTGCAGCCCATCATGGTAACTCCTTCTGAGAATACGCCTAAGGAAGTACTTTACCTATCAAATATTGATAGTCAAGTTGGCCTTAGAGTCACATGTCAAACCTTGCATGTTTATGCTGCTTGTCCCACAAATCATGGCGACCTAGTCCACGTTATCCGGCATGCGATCTCCAAAGCTCTGGTATACTACTATCCTCTCGCTGGAAGGATGAGAAAAAACGCTGACGGGAAGCTTGAGGTATGGTGTACAGGAGAAGGTGCAGTGTTCGTTGAAGGCGGTGCAAACTGTAGTCTGGAGAAAGTTGGATACCTCGCCCAACTCACACCATGCTTGAAGCCACTACTCTATGAATATTCAGTGACATATGAGCATCATGATATCCCTCCTCTGGTTATTCATGTAACAACATATATCCCTTGTTCTGTGCTCTTAAATCATCCTAACTATGCTAGTTTTTAAAAATCATCTTAACTATGCTCGTTTGGTTTTTTCAAGCATAGAAATAAAAATTTAAATAAAATAATTAATTTTTTTAATATAAATTTAAAATTGATTTTATTAAAATATATATTTAGATAAAACATTTTTTATTATTTATGTTAAATTGAATTGAATGAAATTATAGCTAATGTAACCTTATTATTTTTATTAATTAAAACAATTATGTTATTATTATGTTTATATTTAGATATTTATATTTTAGTATTTTGGGTTAGAATACCATCTATGCTTTTCTTAAATTGTAGGAGAATGAGACAAATATAAGTTGTCAACATTGATTTTAATGTAAATCTTCAATATTCATGATAAACAATTATTAAAAAATCAAAATATTTATTTATGTTAAAATGAATTGAGTGAAATTATAGCTAATCTAGAGCCATCCTTTTTATTTAAAGGAAACCAACCACCTAAAATTAACTCCTAAATATATATCAAATATCTCTCAAGATTTATCTCTATATATAAAATCACTAAATTGTGTTGCAATTTTACCCAAGCAGAAGTAGCCTTATCGATGCAACTGCTGCTCTAGTACCCGGCTCATTTGTCGTCACTGCTCAATCTCTAGTTAAACTCAAGAAGAATGTTTTAGCAGGTAGGGCAAAAGATGACGAGCAGCATTTATATTGTTCAACGTTTGAAGCCTTGGCAGCATTCGTGTGGAAACCAAGGGTGAAGGCTCTTAAAATTCCTTTCGATGAAGAAGTACGCTGTATTTTTGCTATAAACGTAAGAAAGGTGTACAAACAACCACTCCCAAAGGGGTACTATGGTAACGGTTTCTTCGGTGCGTGCTTTGCAGTTTCTGTTAAAGTTGGATGTGAGGCTTCCCTTTGGGATTCGGCGAGAATGGTGAAGGAGGAAAAGGCGAAACTGACAGATGAATACCTTAGGTCTGCCATAGATTTTCTTGAGTTCCATAACCCTAAACCGGCAGACGGGCCTCCTTCGGCAGCAGATCTATATTTCTCTGAGTGGAGCCGCCTGGAATACTCACAAGCGGATTTCGGTTGGGGAGAGGCAGTTAACGTAACTACAGCGAGCTTTCCATTTGTTCATGTTTGCATTTTCCTTCAACCTCCAAATACAAATACAGATGATAAGAGTAAAAATGGCATCATAGTTATTACGTGCTTGCCCTCTGAAGCAATGGAAATATTCAAGGCAGAAATGGAAAAGCTAAACATGTAACATGATGTCCATCATGCTTTATTGTCATCATGATCTATATTATATTATAGGCTGCATGCAGTAAGATTGGGAAGTTAGAGATGAATTAACATCACTTTCCATTCATGGGTGAATGTTTCCTTAAATCAGCACTTAAAGTTTTATCCACAAGACTAAGATTGTGGAACTATGTACTTGTTTTTTTCAATAATCTTGAAAATCAGAAGTTTGATGGACTATATGGGCATTGTTTTAGTCTTTTGTGAAAGACAACTTCTTGTTTTTTTGCAAACTAACGTGCTCATACAACTTCTTGTTTTTTTGCAAACTAACGTGCTCATACATTCGTCAAATACAGTTACAATCCATGTTCATGGGTGACATTAACTTTAAAAAAAAAAACATTCGTCACTCGGTGATTGCTAGTCAAATACAGTTACAATCCATGTTCATGGGTGACATTAACTTCAAAAAAATGTTTAAAGTATTAAATGAAATCCCTCAAATTGGAGACTGAAGTGGATTTCAAAGTTCCAATCATGGTTTTCCCATCAACCAATTAGATAAAAAAAAATTGGTCATTTTTAAAAGACTAGGAAGGTGCTGTGATTGAGAAACCTATTTAACATGATTGTGTAAGTGATTAACTATAGGTACTAAGTTCTAATCATGGTTTTCCCATCAACCAATTAGAAAAAAAAAAATTGGTCATAGATAAAAAAAAATTGGTCATTTTTAAAAGACTAGGAAGGCGTTGTGATTGAGAAACCTATTTACCATGAGTGAGAAAGAAATATAGCATAGTAATCATAAAAGTGGTTGGTGTACCTATAGTTAGTTACTTACACAAAAGTGGTTGGTGTACCTACAGTTAGTCACTTACAAAAAAGTGGTTGATATACCTACAACTAGCCACTTAGTTATCTATATATGGTACAATATAAATATTAAACTAATTAATATAAACATAAAACAAATATTATTTAATAAAAAAACTATTATTGTTAACCTTTTGTTTTTAATCACCTATTAACTGAAGCTTATTTAAATATTAATCAAGATGCATTTAAGCATAACACGATACTACAACCATGAAATGAATCCCTATTGTACATTTTTACACTTTGCTTGATCCGCTCAAAAAATCCCATAATCTAAGATAATATCTAAATGTCTATCTACTTAATTATCAATTAATCTAAATAAAATAAGCATTATACCCTAATAGTAGTAAATATGAGGAAACTCAATCAAAATCAAACCAATCATAGTCAAAGACTTCCGAAGAGAGGGAATGTTTTGTGAGTTGTAGGTATTTTACATGGTGGTTGATCCCGAGAAACTTCATTTTTGTTACAAGTCCTCATTGTCTTTAACTAACCTTCCTTAGAGATTCCTTAGAACTTTAGACCCATTATTGGTTCACAACTAACCTAGTAATTATGCCCATATACCTTTTGTAAGGAATTGATACCATACAAGGGTCATATGTGGTGGTTTGAGCACCTATCCATGGCACTTGAGCCTCATAAGTAAGGCTTAGAGTTGGAATCTCTTGGTTCTCTCATTCAATTATGTTCAAGGTCTAATACCCACTAATGGTACTCAAGACCTTCTAATGCCACCAATATTAAACTCAAATGCCAATGACTCCTTGGTGATGACATGTGTCATGGTTTCTAGGTGTTATGCATGGTACTTGATCTTGAGAAGGTCTAATTAAAGAATAAGACCATTTTTTCCCTCCTAACCATTTTTATTCCTTGACATCCATTTCTAGTGCACAAAATCTTCTCATGTGACATGCATCCCACTTAGAGGCTACACAGATTTCATGTGTTCGTTAAAGGACTTATTCAAGGTTGTTGAACTCAAAAATATTTAAAGAGATTCTAATGCACTTATATTCATTCTTTGATGATATAGTTTAGATATCGTGACCCATCCATGATGAAAAGAACTTGTAATGGCTTCCGTATACCAACTCAAACTGCCAAATGCCCCTAAAATAGCATGGTTCCATGTTTTGTTTTAGGGTTCTTGATATTGATATGTTTGTTTAGGTCACGGGGGACTTTTTTTCCATCGATGACATTTTATATACCTTAAGAACCATTGATAGTGCTTAAGGCTTACATCCATTATGATAATATCCCTCAAGAAAGCTAAAGATACCCTATAGGGTTCAATGTGGTAGTTCAAGCATGTGTTCATCCAAACCTAAGAAGTTAAGTTTAGGGCCTTAGGTTGTTTTTTCCATCCCCTGATCGTGGTGAAGAGCTTGATTCTATTGTTTCCCTACAAATACCATGGTACTAGAAATGAAACCATTATATAGTGCACAAAACATCTTAATTACCCCCATACTCAACCCCTATGTCAATTACTCCCCATTGAGGGATCATGTCATAGTTTATAGGTGTTCTTCATGGCTTTTGAGCTTGATCTTGTTTAATTAGGGCGTAAGCCTCTTTTTTATGTTAAATGTACAACATCATGAGCCATTATCCAAGGTAATCTTGTGTAGACATGATTAGGTACTCTTGTATAGAGGAAACCCAATTTGGACTTAGGTACTTGGAGTGGATTCTTAAGTTGGACCCAAGAAAGACTAAGACTTCCATTGAAAGGTTGTTCATCCTATATAGCGGTGAATTCTTTGATTATCAAAGTTATGATGTTGTAAAGTCTTGTTGGACAAGGCTATAAACTTGTGTTTCAAGTCAATATTTTCATGTGGACCTCCAATTGTAGTAGGTACCCATGGGGTGGACCTCCCGTATAGAGGTAACACTTTGCATGTTGAAGCATTTAATGTTGTGTGATGTAATACTAACCATGGTCACCAATTGTTATTAAGTCTCCTTTAGAGAATGGCCACCTCTACAGTGAATTAATTTATCATGTGATCATTTGGTTCATAGTAATATAATATGATCACAACATCCAACAAATATTCTTCGTATAATCCAATATGATAGATAATTAAAGTTAGCACATATTAACCTTGCAGTAAAGATAAAAGATAAAGATAATTGCATACAGAACAAGATAATTCAAAATTAATCATGAAGACACTCCAATCAATTAAAGTGAGCTCAAATTGATAAAGCTTCAGTTAAATAAATGCCATGCCTCAGCCAATGCTTTAGTTAAAGAATCCGTTAAAGTACTAATGTATGCAATCGGTTTATTAAATCAGAATTCAATGATCACTTCAGTAAATCAACCAACATCATTTTTGTTAAAGTTAACTAAAGTGTTAATTAAAAGGAATTAGTTAACTAAAGTGATTCACGTGATGACACTTTAGTCAAATTAAAATACAACACTTTATTTAAACTAAAATATGACACTTATGTTGTGACAGTGAAGTTTCACCTGTTGCATGAGGACACTTAAGTTAACGTGTTAACTAAGTGATCCTACTCTCAGTTAAGAGGTGAGTTCACTCTGAAGATAGTCAAGCATGTTTTAAAGGAAAAGAATAAAGGCATATCACATGGACTATGTAGGATTGAGTAAGGCAAGGTGCAGTGCAAGAAACCAAGAAGGAAATTCGTTATAGTTTGCATGGGAGGATAATTCCCCATGCATTGATTCTCAATTGATTGCATGGTAGTGGTTTTGGAAAGTTATTAATGTATTGAACTCATTGAAAATTTCATTTGATCGATGTCTCCTCTCTATTGCTCTGTGTATAGACCGAGAGTGTTTCGTGATCTCTTATCTTCCAAAAACAATATACTATTGTAAAAAGACATTCTTTGTTATCTATCATAAGGGCACTCGCACGAAGTTGGTTCCACTTTTTATTGTCACTTTAGAAATCGAAAATGCAAGTCCTAAATTTAAATCTATAATGCATATGCATTATTGTGGCTAGGTTTGAAAAACTCAAGCCCAAAACTACAACTAAGCTTAGTTAGCCTATATCACATGTGTGATATATCGCACTTGTGTTTTGTAAGAGTTACAAATCACAAGTGCAATATATCACACTTTCAATTTGTAATACCAAAACAAAAAATAAAATAGAGTCCCGCGGCCTCAATTTCTCATTTCACAGTCAAGGCCGTGAGGAATGGGAGTGTGAAAAATCGGAAGGGCGATTTGAGTTTGAGTGAATTTGGTGGTGAATTTGGAAGGATTGGTTCACAAGTTGGATACAATGGAAGGTAAGTGGTCATTTCCTTCAAAATTGCTTTCAATTTTCTTTTTTGTTTGTTAATTTTATAGTTTTTTTTTATTTTTAAAACAAATTTAATAAAAATTGTTGAATTAAATCAAATAATGAAATATTAAAACAATTTTGAATTTTTGTTTTTAACCTTAACAGAGAACACAAATGTTGAAGAAAATGTGCAAAATGAAACCACTGATAACCAAGACCCAAACCCAAACCTACATATGGACATAAACCCAAACCCAGAGGAGGAACAAGACTGGAATTCAAAGATTCTAGCTCATTTGGGTGCATTGAAGCACCTTATATCACTGTTTAGAGGGGGGGAACCATTTAATACAATCATTAGTCGAGGCATTAGATACCATAAAAACACAATTTCTAATGCCCAAGGAGCACTATACAACATTAGCTCATATATAGATTCTGAGAGGAAATACTATTCCATTGGGTTGATCTATAAAGACGTTAAAAAACTAAAGATAACCAAAGACCAATTTTTTTCATTATTCCAGTGCCCTAGCACCGGATTGGTTCCACCCACTATTCGACCACACATTTCCATAAACTGGTGTATGGAACCAAATGTGAAAGCCAATTGGATGGATCATTGGTACACGGTCTTCAATGAAGACCCTCATGGGAATAGAGACAACCCATTCTATTTCCTGAGGAATTTGTATGCAAAATTTATCTTTGGGAAACATGTGAACTATTTTGATATTTTAGATTTCCAGGGCGTGGGTCATGGGATGTCGCAAGATAGGGAAGGGGCTAGGAATGATCCTAACTGTGTGCCACGCCCTCCACACACACCAAAACCCCCTCAGATATATCCTCCTGCGGGTCTTGTGATTGATGATACACAAGAGGCCTTATTCCACATGGAAGATACATTGCTTCGACATGGGACTGTTGTCGAAGGAAATATTGGCCAAGGAGTTGGAACTTCTGAGGCTAGCCCATCGCACACTCAGGACCCACTTACTAGGTCTCAAAATTGTACTAGAGGTAAATATTACACTAGAGACGCGGAGGGTTTAGAGTGTCGTGTTATTCCACACCCTTGCACAACGTTTGGAAGCATATGCTATGGGCCTAATTCACAGTTCTGGGATGATGGATTACTTCGATATGTAAGTAAAACTCATTCTTTACGTATTATATTTTGGTTTATCTCACAATTTATTTCTATTTAATTATCTAACAATTTATGTGAACAAATATATAGTTGGTGTCCCATGACACCCCAAATTCGCATAGTCTGGTGGTTGATGTTGATGACATTGATGCAGCGGTCAATGCTGCATATGATTTTGGTGCTTCATCATTAGTTGTAAGAACTTTACTTAGTAATTTGTCATCGTTATTTAGATATTTATAGTAGAGATTGAAACATTCAATACATCCTAATCTGGATACAATATATTTTATCCAGGATGAGCATGATGAGTTTGTGGAATCCCAGGAAGGTCCCTCACATATAGAGGAAGATTCCCAAACACAAGTATTATTTTAATTGTTCTTTTAATGATTCAACATGTATACTTTTAATTATTAGAAATTTTCTAATTGTATCTTTACGTTTTGTTACGTAGCATGATATGTATGCCAGCCAGACGAAATTTTTGATTAATTCATATTCCCATCCATTTATTCCATTGGTATTTATTTGACCCTTTAGTGACCCACTTCCTCACCTTTCATAGGCATATGTAGTATAGTTTAATTTGTACATGCAAGTATGTATCACTTTCTTTGAAAAATTCATTGTCCGTCAATGTAGTATATGTCTCGTTTTCTTTGTATTTTCTGACATTGACATATGTGGAATCTAGTGAGGTAGTGTTGCTTGAAGAGCACCAAATATAGGTTGTTGGTGACCCACCTCTCCCCTCCTCCAAGGTACATGTATATTTCACTTTCTTTGGAAAAATCATTTTTTTGTCCATGTAGTATATGTATCATTTTCTTTGTATTATCTGACATTTACATATGCTACTTTATGCAAACATCTAATGAGGCATCGATGCTTGAAGAGCACCAAATCGATGTTGTTGGTGACCCACCTATACCCCCCCAAGTACGTTTATGTCTCGCTTTCTTTGAAAAATTCATCGTCCATCCATGTAGTATATGTCTCGTTTTCTTTGTATTTGATGACATTGACATATGTTACTTTATGCAGACATCTAGTGAGGAAATGGTGCTTGAAGAGCACCAAATCCAGGTTGTTGCTGACCCACCTCTCCCCCCCCACCCCAAGGTACATGTATGTTTTGCTTTCTTTGAAAAAATCATTTTCCATCCATGTAGTATATGTCTCGTTCTCTTTGTATTATATGAAATTGGCATATGTTACTTTATGCAGGACTCTAGTGAGGCAGTGGTGCTTGAAGAGCACCAAATCGATGTACCCACCTCTTCCCCCCAGGTACGTGTATGTCTCGCTTTCTTTGAAAACTTCATTATCCATCCATGTAGTAAATGTCTCATTTTATTTGTATTTGTTGACATTGACATATGTTACTTTATGCAGGAATCTAGTGAGGAAGTGGTACTTGAAGAGAACCAAATCCAGGTTTTTGGTGACCCACCTCTTCCCCCCCAAGGTACATGTATGTTTCTCTTTCTTTGAAAAAATAATTTTCCGCCTATGTAGTATATGTCTCATTTTCTTTGTATTATCTGACAGTGACATATGTTACTTTATGCAGGAATCTAGTGAGGCATCAGTGCTTCAATATCACCCAATTGGGGGCACTGATGACCCACCTCTCCCCCCCTATGTACATGCAGTTACACTGCCGAGTACCATGGCTTACACACGCACAATAACTAAAAATGTTATATTTTCTTGGAATTTGAACAAATGTACATAGAGATGTATTTATTTTTATAGCTTGGTAAAATAACTTACAAATTTTGGTTTGTGTGCAGTTTCTGCAAATGAGAATGAATCCTCATATTCAATGTTGAGGAACCCCATCGAGAAGCCAAAAAAGAAATATAGACTTATCAAAATCCACTGACAGTGCCAATGAAAAGGGGGATAAATATAATTCATGTATAGGGGGGTAAATAGAATCCATGTATAGGGGGATACATACATGTACCATTTTGTTTGTATACACACAGATGTACATTATGATCCACTATTTTGTATTATGGCCATGGCATGCCATTTTTAAAAACATTATGTATACATATAATATAAAGCAATGTTCATATTTATATATATGGTTGATTTGATATGGGAACATGATGTGCATTATATGCCTCACAATTTTGCTTAACTATGTTTATAGGGTTGTGGCCTTGTGAAATGATGAGTTAACAGATTTTAAGGGATTTTTTTCTAGTTTTGATTAATAGAGGAAATATAAGTATCAATGTTTGAAATATTTGGGCTTGGACACTTGTCTATAAGATTAACAAACTATATATCCATTGTTTTTTTAAACAACTAGCAATGAATCAAATTTGTTTCTCAATTGAATTTATTTTCCATATTCAGAAGGATCAAACAAAACAATAAATTGACAAGTATAGAAATAGTAGAATTTCCTTGGAAATGTCTAGATTTGTATAGATAACCTAGGTTGTAGTTTATGGAGTCCCATGAGTTAATGAATCAAAGCATCTGAGATATGCTTATGTGTAGAGGTAAATAAATAACATATAGGGTTTAGGGTTTAGTTCTATGTAGTTCCATGTGTAAATGAATAACCTATGTTTTAGATTTTAGCATGTATAACCTATGGTTTAGTGTTTAACATTCACAAAAAGGAAAACTATACACATGTAACTATTCATACATTACAAAGAGGTAACCTAGGGTTTAAGATAACCAAGAATTTGAATTGTAACATAGGGTTTGATTGAATTGTAACAATTTGACAACTTCTAGGTTAACCTAGCTTAGATGTTTAATGTTTAGCATCCATAAAAACACCTTGACTAGTAGTAAAACTCCTAACACTATTGAAATTTTCTTGCATGGACAACTAAGACAAAATGCCAAGGAATGGGAACATTTGAGATTGTAATCATAAGTTGAGTTGTATTCCATATATGTTAATAACTAGAAGATTCATTTCAAAATTAAAATTAAAGGATTTTAAGTGATTAAGAATATTCCTATAATGTTGATGAGAAATCTATCAAGGAAGAGACAATGAGGACATGCAACCAAACATCATAAGCATGTAACTATTCATCAATTACAATAGTGTTAGCTAGGGTTTAGGATAACCAAGAAATTAAATTCATAACCTAGGGTTTAATACAATTGTAACAATTTGATCATTTGAGTATTGTTGATTTGCCTCCTAAAATTCTCTGAAAATCATCCCAGCTATCCTCTTTACAATTCTAATATATACCTTAAACTACCCTAACCATAAACTACCTAAATTCTTGCTGGTTGAAAATAATATGTCATAAATCAGCTACCTAAACCTCATCATTACCCTCTCATCTCACGTCCTAAACCATCCTAGACTACGCTAGAACCTTACCCTACCATCTTTACCTCAAACTACAAATTCTGAGTTTAAATCATTTATTTACTGCTGATTTTTAAACAAAATCTGAATTTTGTTAAAATGCTTATTGCTTATTATGAAGGTGCATTGATTGGAAATAAAGGGTAAATCATAAGTCCATCGAATATCATACATTGGTGCTTGAAACTTGATACAAAACACATACAAATCTGGACTCTGTACTGCTGATTTCAATTGACATTGGGATTAAATTGTTCACATAAGTATCTTCATTTTTCCCTCTTTAAATTCTGAGTTTTGGGGCTAATTTCACACATTGGTATTTGCATTTGTGAACATATGAAGTAGTAAGTAGTTCATATTAATCCAAATAAAAGTATTTCATGTATGTGTATAGCCTAGGTATATGGGCTTTTGGTTTCTACTTAAATGATACTAACCAATCTAATGATCTAAACCTAAAGAGGTCATAAAACCCTAGTTCCATCTCATAACTTGTGAACCCTAGTTATAGCATGCAATTTGTAGTTCATGAAACCATGGTAGGTTTTCAATTTAAGTGTATCCTACAGCTATATGGCCTTTTGGTTTCTACTTTAATGAAAATAACATAGCCTCTGATCTCTATACTCATGGATTTCTTATAATTCATGAAACCTTAGTTGGTTTTGCTTGTAATTCATGTACATGTGTTTCTACTTCTAAGTCATGCATGCATGTGAACTTCCACTTGTGATCGATGTTCAACCCTATTCATTTTGTTTCATGTATGTGCATATCCTATGTATATGTCCTTTTGGTTTCTACTTAAATGATACTAACCAATACAATGATCTAAACCTAAAGAGGTCATAAAACCCTAGTTCCAGCTCATAACTTGTGAACCCTAGTTAGAGTATGCAATTTGTAGTTCATGAAACCCTAGTTGGTTTTGAATTTGTAAGTGTAGCCTAGGGCTATATGTCCTTTTGGTTTCTACTTAAATGATACTAACCAATCTAATTTGATCTTGAAACCTAAAGAGTTCATAAAACCCTATTTTGTAGTTCAATGTCTCAATTTGTGAACCCTAGTTTTATTATGCGGATTTTGCCTTATACTTTAGTACAACAATAATATAACCTGTGATATCTAGACACATAGTGTTTTCTTAATGCTACAACATGTGTTTTCTTAGTAATCTCTAGACACATTGGGAGATGAAAATGCAAGGGAGAGAGACACCTAGAGGTAATCGCATGTCAGGGAACCAATGGAGTCAATGGTTCATCGATCCGACCTTAGGTTTTCGAGTTATGTCAAGTTGAAAGTCGCATGAAAATGTTGTTCAAGGACACTTGGTGACTTTCGGTCTGGGAGAAAAAAAAATAAAGGAAGAAGAAAAAATGAATGGTGTTGGCTCTTGCAAGTCTGTATGGGCAAGGCCAATATGGGAACCCTACCAACACAGGCATGGTCGAGGGTTTTGAAAATTTGACCCACCAATGCAAGAGTTGCATTGATAGAAACTGAGAAAAAACCTAGTTTATGAAATTGATGCACAATGAAGTCACTGGGCCATGAAAAGACAAGAGAGATCACCAACTAGAGGTAATTGCATGTTAGGATACCAACGGATTTGACGGTTCATCGATCTAACCTCAGTTTTCTGAGTTATGTCGATTTGAAAGTTTCATGAAAATTATGTTCAGGGACACTTGGTGACTTTTGGTCTAAGAGTGAAAAACCAAACGGAGCAGCAAAATTGCATGTCGTTGGCTCCTGCAACTCTATATGGGAAAGGATGATATGGGAACATAACCAAAACAAGCATGGTCAATGGTTTTGCATAGTTGACCCACCAATGCAAGAGTTGCATTGAAGGAAACTAAGCAAAACCCTAGTTTACAAAATCAATGCACAATGAAGTCACTAAGCCATGAAAAAATGAGTGAGAGTGACACCTAGAGGTAATCGCATGCCAGGATACCAACAGATTCAATAGTTCATCGATCTGACCTCAGGCTTATGAGTTATGTTGAGTTGAAAATCGCATGAAAATGTCATTAGGGACAATTGGTGACTTTCGTTCCGAGAGCGAAAAAACAAACAGAGCAGAAAAATTGCATGAAGTTGGCTCGTAAAACTCTGTATGACGATATGGGAATCCTACCAGCACAAGAATGGTCGAGGGTTTTTTAAATTTGACCCACCAATGCAAGAGTTGCATTGAAGGGAACTAAGCAAAACCCTAGTTTACAAAATCAATGCACAATGAAGTCATTGGAGCATGAAAACAAGAGGGAGAGGGACACCTAGAGGTAATCACATGCCAGGAGACCAATGGATTCGACAGTTCTTTGATCCAACCTCAGGTTTCTGAGTTATGTTGAGTTGAAAGTCGCATGAAAATGTCATTCAGGGGCACTTGGTGACTTTCAGTCCGGGAGCAAACAACTAAACGGAGCAGCAAAATTGCATGACGTTGGCTCTTGCAACTCTATATGGGAAAGGCCTATATGGGAACCCTACCAACATGGGAATGATCAAGGGTTTTGCAGAGTTGACCCACTAATGCAAGAGTTGTATTGAAGGAAACTAAGAAAAACCCTAGTTTACAAAATTAATGCACAATTGAGTAACTGGACCATGAAAACATGAGGGAGAAGGCCACATAGAGGTAATTGCATACCAAGAGAGAAATAGATTCAATGGTTCATCGATTCGACCTCAGGTTTATGAGTTATGTCGAGTTGGAAGTTGCATGAAAATTATGTTCAAGGACACTTGGTGACTTTTGGTCCGGGAGCGAAAAAACAAATAGAGCAACAAAATTTCATGTCGTTGGCTCCCACAACTCTATATGGGAAATTCCTATATGGGAAACTTACCAACTGTCACGTACCCATACGCCATTATCATGTGGAAGATAAAAAAATTCATCGAGAACCTACACAAGGCATGGTCGTGAACCACATCTCAACATTTCCAACAATGTCATGCTCCCTCCCGTCTTCCATGGATGAGTTCGATAATCTGCAAGGAAATATCTCAGAGGAGATCAGACGACGGTGAGAAAATGCAATGAAAAATCAACGATTGTAATCGATCCCGCGGATTGAAACCAAATCAACGGTTCAGAATTCACCCACAAAAATCAACGATGCATAAATCCTGAGTTGTCTGGTCGAAAAGTTACAAAACTTGCAATATCGCTTCCTGCAACCCACATCCCACATCCCATGTCGGAAACAGATCGACGGCGGAGAATCATCCCGCGAATATTGACAGTGCGGAAACTTTGTCTTGCAGGATTGGGAATGTGGAAATCACGAAACCGTGATTCTGCACCTGCATCCTGCATCCCGCAAGTTGCGGAGAGGAAGTTATGGAAGGGAAATATGTGGAAAGCAAAGCCTGCGAAACGACATCCCACATCTCGCATCCTGCAAACCTGCAATTTTGCACAAAGAAGTATTTCTAAGAGGAAACTTAGCTTTTCCACTGAATTCTTGGATCGATCTGATCACTCAAGCCATTACCGATCTAGCCAATCTATCTTGCAACTTAGTTTGAAATGCATTGATGGAAAAACATACATAGATGCCTATAATTGCAGTTATTCAAAGGAACGGTGCATCAATTCAACATAGCAACATGTTCATCACATTCCATCAAGCAATTTGCAACAAGAAATACAATTGTAGAGAATAACATAATAACATAGACAAGAAACTTATCTTGAATAGAACTTGTCCTGCAACTAGCTATGTCACCGCAATGTTCCTCCCAACCATAGGTCAGTGTGCTCCTTAGTCTCTCAACAGCATTGCCACCCCAGAGTTGGGCATGATTTCCTCAAGGAATAAGGTAACACTAGAAAACTCATATATAACCAAGGTGCAATAACACTTAGCCAAGCCAACAGAGTTGGGTTTATTAGGATGTAAGGGAAAACATCCCAATAGATGGGTTTCACAGGCCATGTAGCCAAGCCATTTCATAGTTGGGTTTCACAGAATGAGCACAGTCAAGACAACATTCACCTTTAAGGACTAGTCAAGCCAATAGATGGGTTTATCAGAGTGTTCACAGTCAATCCATCTCACTACTGGGTTTGTCAGGCTAACTAGCCAAGCCAGCATTTGTAGTTGATTTTATTAGACTATCCAACCAAAGGTTACTCACCAGGTCAAACACAACAAGACAAAACCAAGCCAACAGATGGGTTTATCAGGCTACCATCCAAGTAATCTTTCCCGTTGGGTTTGTCAGGCTTCTAAGGAAATGGGTAGGAAGAACAACTAATCTAGTGAGCTCATCTACAAAGCAAGAACACCTTCACAAGACCTATCTGGCCTGGCTTCCCTATTTCCTACAAACCCAACACAAGGAAGTGTCCCCTTCTCTGCTCCACAGTCCCTCAGGATACACCTTTCCTTCTAGTGCTCTTCAGGATGTGCATAGCAGGTTTACCAGCCACTCTTATCTTATCGTGAGGTTCCACACTAGGTTTATCAAGCCTGTTCTACGTCTCTCCCATTCCTAATTCTTGTACATAGCTCATACCCGAACCAAGGTGCACAACACAACAACCACGAGGAGACTCCATAATGCAAGCTTACTCTAGAACATGAGTAACAAGGTCTCATACACTCTATAGTTTAAAACAACACTGCAGCACAACAATCACAGTCCTTCCAAAGGAGAGCCACTCACAAAACGTGAAGGATATACACAGGTAGAGCTCCACTACTACCACAATGTCATTAAACACTTGTAGAATGCGAAGGATATACACAGGAAGAGATCATCTGCTGAAGAGATTCCCATGAATGGAGAGTGGAGATGGATAATGAGCCAGAATGTCCTGCAACTCTCAAAATGTGAGAGTAAATCCCAAAGCGTGAACGCATGGGTTAGAACTGGCATACGATTCTGGTGTTTTCTTGTCCATGCAAGCAAAACATGACATCCCAAAAATGGGTGTGCTACCCAATTCAAAATTTCCCATACTCTTCCCTTCCAAGCAATAACTACCTCAACCACCTTCTGGCAGAATAGATGGTTGGGAAGAGAAGACAAGAAAGAAGGTAGTTGACAATTATGATGGGTTCTCCCCATGACACATGGATTTTCCCCAAACTGGCTCAAGGTTAACATTCCCACCCCCTCATCCTTAGGAAAATCATGCCCTCATCTCATTATTCATTGCTTTGATATAGCTAGCTGTGGGTTTTCATTAATTTGCATATTTACATGATGTTTAAAAATTTGCTTGACTTGGCACATAAACCATAGGCATCAACCATGATTGCCTATATACCAAACATCGATCAGTGAGAGGGCCATGGCCTTGATCTCCTTGTCATGATTCGATATAATGTTTACATCATTTACATTAATGAAACAAGGTCAAAACCGGGGTGTTACATTCCTCTCCCCCTTCAATAGCATTGTCCTCGGTGCTTACAAAATTTTAAAAAAATGCTACACTAGCATCACCTCAGTGCTCCGCAGAATTGAACAAAAATAGTTGTGCCAATCGCATGGCATCCTCCAGCTCTCACGTATCCTCTTTAGGACCGTATTGCTCCCATTGCACCTTTACATGTCCCATGGTTCGATTCCATAGCATGGTGACCTTCCTGTCGAGGATGCACATTGGCTCGATTTGGATCTCTCCCTCAGGTTCCACCTGAATCAAATCCCAATTTATCACATGGTTAGGGTCATGTATATATTTCTTAAGCAAAGAAACATGAAAAACATTATGAGCCCTAGTGCTAGCAGGAAATGCAAGTCTATATGCAACTGGACCTATTCTTTCAAGCACTTCAAACGACCCACGATATCTTGGTGACAACTTGGAAGAACTCCCAAGCTTCAAGGAACTCTTCTTTTCCCTCACTTTGAGGTAAACATGATCCCTAACACTGAAATCTCTATTCACCTTATGCTTATCAACATAGATTTTCTGTCTGTTCTGGGATGCCTTCAGATTCTGCCTAATCTGTACAACCTCTTGCTCTATTTTCTTAAGCAATTCTGAACCAAGCACAACCCTATTCACTAGATTATCCCAAGTCACTGGTGTTCTACACCTCCTGCCATACAAAGCTTCATATGGAATCATCCCCAAGGATGCTTGCTATCCATTGTTATAAGCAAACTATACCAAGTGTAAATAATCTTCCCACTTGGTTGGTTTTTCCATCACATACATGCGAAGCATTTCTTTCAGCACTTGATTTACCCTCTTTGTCTTGCCATCATTTTGAGGATGGTAAGTAGTGATGAAGTTCAAATTTGTACCCAAATCCACAAACAACCCCTTCCAAAAATTGGAAGTGAACTTGACATCTCTGTCAGAGACTATTGCCTTTGGCAATCCATGCAATTTGAAAATATCCTTCATGAATATCTTTGCAATGTTCAGTCTTATGTGTAGACTTAACCAGTATAAAATGTGTTTCCTTCATCAACTTATCCACCACAATCATGATGGAATCATGTTGTCTCCAAGTCATTGGCAATCCTATAATAAAATCCATTGAAATAAATTCCTATTTCCATTATGGAATTGGCAAAGGCTGCAACAAACTTGCAAGGTGTTGATGCTCAACCTTTACCTGCTAACATTTCATGCACCTGGAAATGTATTCAGCCATGTCCCTTTCATTCTTGGCCAAAAGAACTACTTTCTTGCTGTAGAAATTGTCTTCTGATATCCTGGGTGACTAGAATATGGAGCTTGATAGATCTCATCCATAACAACTGTCCTCAAATATACTACCTTTGGAATGTAAATTCTACCTTTATAAGTAATAATTCCATCTTCTTCCATTTTATATCCCTCATATCTCTTCTCAAGACTTCGCTGCTGCGATTTGTCTTTTACTTGTACATACATTTCATCTCGAGTTGTATGGTTAACAATCTACTGCCTCAAATCTGATTGGGAAATACTAAGAGATGCCACATGCATTTCTTGCACCTTCCTGATGATTGCATTAGATACCTTATTCTCTTTTGCTTTTATGTGCTTGATTTCAAAATCAAACTCACATAAAAACTCCAGCCATCTAGCTTGCCTAGCATTTAGAGTAGGGTGATCAAACAAATACTTCAGACCGCAATGGTATGTCCTCAACTCAAATCTTCTGCCCATTAAGTAATTCCTCCACATCTTGAGAGCATGTACTATGGCTACAAGTTCTAGATCATGAGTAACATAGTTTTTCTCATGATCCTTCAACTTTCTTGACTCATAACATATAACGTGGTTGTCTTGCATAAGGACTCCTCCAAGCCCTTGACCGCATGCATCAGTACACACCACAAAATCTTTCTCTGGGTCTACAATTTTCGAAACCGATGCACTGGTGAGAAGATTCTTTATTCGCTGGAAGCTTTCTTCACACCTCACTTTCCATTCAAACTTTATCCCTTTCTTTTGAAAGGAAGTGATGGCATGTGCAACCTTGGAGAATCCTTCAATGAATCTCCTGCAGTATCTTGCAAGTCCCATAAAAGATCTCACATTTGTCACATTTCTTGGAGTAGGCCAATTCATAATGGCTTCAATCTTGTTAAGGTCCATAGATATACCCTCTTCTGAGATAATGTGACCCAAGTACTGAATTCTATCTCTATAGAAGTCACACTTGCTCAGCTTTGCATACAATTGATGCTCCCTAAGCAATTGTAATGTCAATCTCAAATGCTCTTCATGTTCTTCCTCATTCTTGGAGTAAACAAGAATGTCATCAAGGTAAACAAGAACAAACTTGTCCAGATACCCGCTAAAAACACTATTCATAAGGCACATAAATGTAGCTGGTGCATTTGTGAGACCAAATGGTACCATTACAAACTCATAATATCCATACCTTGTTTGAAGCCTGTCTGATGAATGTCTCCATCCTTGATTCTCACCTAGTTGGTATACCTAATCTAGCCACTTAGTTATTCATATATAGTATAATATAAATATTAAAGTAATTAATATAAACATAAAACAAATACTATTTAATAAAAAAAACTATTATTATTAACCTTTTCTTTAACCATTGATTAACTAAACCTTATTTAAATATTAATCAAGATGCATTTAAGCATAACATGATACTACGGCCATGAAATGAATCCCTATTGTACACTTTTACACTTTGGTTGATCCGCTCAAGGAAGCCAGCAATCTAAGATAATATCTAAATGTTTATCTACTTAATTATAAATTAATCTAAATGAAATAATCACTATAGCCATGATACTAGTAAATATGAGGAAACTCGGTCAAAATCAAACCAATCATAGTCAAACAATTCCGAAGAGAGGGAATGTTTTGTGAGTTGTAGGTATTTTATGTGGTGTTTGATCTCGAGAAAATTCATTTTTGTTACAAGTCCTCATTGTCTTTAACTAACCTTCCTTAGAGATTCATTAGAAATTTAGACCTATTATTGGTTCACAACTAACCTAGTCATTGTGCCCATATACCTTTTGTAGGGAATTGATACCATATAGAGGTCATATGTGGTAGTTTGAGAAACTATCCATGGCACTTGAGCCTCATAAGTAAGGCTTAGAGTTGGAATCTCTTGGTTCTCTCCTTCGAATATGTTCAAGGTCTGATACCCACTAATGGTGCTCAAGACCTTCTAATTCCACCAATATTAAACTCAAATGCCAACAACTCCTTGACGATGACTTGTGTCATGGTTTCTAGGTGTTATGTATAGTAATTGATATTGAGATGGTTTAATTAAGGCATAAGACCATTGTTTCCCTCCTAACCATTTTTATTCCCGGATACCCATTTCTAATGCACAAAACCTTCTCATGTCAGATATATCCCACTTAGAGGCTACACAAATTTCATGTGTTTGTGAAAGGACTTCTTCAAGGTTTTTGAAATAAAAAATATTTAAAGAGATTCTAATCCACTTATATTCATTGTTTGATGATATAGTTTAGATATCATGACCCATCCATGGTGGAAAAAACCTGTAATAGCTTCCATATGCCAACTCAAAATGCCAAATGCCCCTATAATAGCATTGTTCCATGTTTTGTTGTAGGGTGCTTGATATTGAGATCTTTGTTTAGGTCATAGGGGGAGTTTTTTCCACCCTTGAAATTTTTTATACCTTAAGAACCATTTATATTTCTCAAGGACTACATCCATTATGATAATATCCGTCAAGAAATCTAAAGATACCCTACAGGGTTCAATGTGGTAGTTCATGGATGTGTTCATGCAAACCTTAGAAGTTATGTTAAGGGCCTTAGGTTGTTTCTTCCATCCCTTGAACATGGTCAAGAGCGTGATTCTAGATCATTTCCCTACAAATACCATGGTAAGGAGCTGAAACACATATATAGTGCACAAAACATCTTAATTACCCCCATACTCAATCCCTATGGAAATTACTCCCCAGTGAGGGATCATGTCATAGTTTATAGGTGTTGTTCATGGCTTTTGGTCTTGGTCTTGTTCAATTAGGGCTTAAGCCTCTTGTTTCTGTTAAATGTACAACATCATCAATCATTCTCCAAGTGAATCTTGTGTATCCAAGATTAGTCCCTCTTGTACAGAGGAAGCCCAAGTTAGACTTAGGTACTTGGAGTAGATTCTTAAGTTGGACCCAAGAAAGACTAAGCTTTCCATATAAAGGTTATTCCTCCTATATAGATGTGAATTCTCTGATTATCAAAGTGATGATGTTGTAAAGTCTTGTTGGACAAGGCTATGGACTTGTGTTTCAAGTCAATATTTTCATGTGGACCTCCAGTTGTAGTAGGTACCCATGTGTTGGAGACATTTACCATCATACACACTCTTTAGTCAAATTGGCCTAGTTAAACCACTATCCTAAGTTTAATTGACATCAAGGAGCATTAATTACCATCATCCCAGTCACTCCCACGACTACCTACAGTCAAGGAGGCTAACTTAGCCTTTCCTACAGTCAAGGAGGCTAACTGGAGCACTCCAGGGGTGATCTGGTTGACATTCATGCACCTAATT